>JAHZMY010001395.1:0-20624 GCA_027743915.1 Seira sanloemensis
CAGGACATTTTCTCGTGTTAAGTCAACCCGGGAAAGCACACAGCTTGACATTCATGAGGTTACAGAAAGGATTGATATGGCATGTATGTGTCTCTCGAAGCAAAATAAGATACTTTTTTTGCGTTTAGTGGCATTTTTTACCCAGGATATGCAGGATGGATGAGAAGGAACTCGACTTTCTCCTTTCGAGCCAAAAGATGTCTTTCATCTTCCCTGATTTAAAAAGGAGACTTCCTTATACTCTCGTACCACAAACCGCGAAACAATATCGTGGGCATATGCTTAGTACTTTTTCTTCTCTGAATTCTGTAACTTGAGTGGAGATAGAGTTTGAAGATATCTCTTGAAAAAAAGTCTTTCTCGGAGAGAGTCCTTCTCATTCCGCGTGTGAATACATTCCCCCCTCTTTCTCTCTTTTAAGACATGCCCCGTACGACTTTCTCCCATGGCAAGGCGGCACAACATTCTTGTTTATAATCATAATAACATGCTATCATTTGTTGCTGACTGAGTTGGAAGTTTTATGATGGTAAAGTTCCATTCAGCCAAATAGTCGAGGGTATGCCTTTGCAAGTCTTTTTTTTGGCTTGCTTCGAGCGCTGTTGCAAGGATCACACTAACTGTTGTGTAGGGACCCTAACTCATCTCATCTTGTTCTAGTTTATATGAGGAAAAATACAAAATAAAGTCGGTATAAAGAGAAAAGTTTCTCTCTTGGTTTCATACTTTAGAACGAATCCAAGTTCAGCCACACATATGTCATTTTGATGTGATGGTCCACAAAAACTTATGTAGGACTTGGATGTTATTGCTATCGCCGCGTGAATGGAGGGAACTGGAGTATTTTCTTTTCCTGGTTGATGACTTGTCTCTGGAGTCATGTGGCAGCGATGGCTGCGACAGCCTATGGTCTTCCTGATGCTACATGCGGGGGCACATATATCGTCGAAAATTTTTGCAAACAATCTGTTTCATTGTCATTCTCATTCATTCTCATTCAAAATTGAGAAAGTCGCAATTGTCACAATCAAGGAAAAGTTTAGTATTGTACTCTACTGCATTTTTGCACATTACAGTTTTGAATCTCCGATAGACGTTGTCATTCTCATTCATTCTCATTCAAAATTGAGAAAGTCGCAATTGTCACAATCAAGGAAAAGTTTAGTATTGTACTCTACTGCATTTTTGCACATTACAGTTTTGAATCTCCGATAGGCAAATCTGATATGCCTTTGCGAATAAACTATATTAGTTTCAAATGTAGTTAAATTGCAAAGTTTACGACGATATGTAAACAAATTTTATAAAAAAAAACAACATAAATGCATATACTCATCGGATTTCTTTTAAGTTTTTTTTTTGAGGACTTCTCGTAAAACCACGCACATAAATACAAAGATTCTCATGAAGAATAGATGTTGAGAGTACATTGAACATATTATTTCTCATGCTGTTTTGCAATGTGCCAAGTTAGTATCTGGAAGCTATCCAAGCGACAAATTGCTGGCGTCAATTTTCAGCTACAACTTCTATGACTTGCTGCTTCAGCTCAAGTTGTCAAGCTTTGTATTGCTCGGTGGGAAAATGCTAGGGAAAGAGACAAGGAAGCGTTTTTGAACACTGCATAATTTGAAGGGCTACACACATCATATTATCTGTGCGAATGAGTTTATACATTTTATACATATATTCCATGAATGGGGTATGAATATGAATATTGCTGAACCCCAAAAAATCTCTCCCCCTTATAACCAAAGAACAGTGCTCGCATCTCTCCAGAGAGAAAGTGCTTGCGTAAAGCAGTAGGAAAAAGCTGTGAAAACAGACTTGCATATCGTTTATTTCATTTAGGGAAATGTAGAGGCTTTTATTTGCTTTGGTTGCGGTGACTTGTGGTTTCTTCTATATTAAGACTTATTGTTTCGCAATAGCTGCATAAATACTAGTAACTCCTGAGAATAAATGTAAGAGGAAATGTTGAGGAGGAGAAAAGTGTGTTTCTCATCTCAAGCTGGAATTAAGAAGTCATTGTAATTAAATGTCATCATCATCAGCAAGAACATCTTAAGCGTCAGCAGAAGGTATACCCTTGGCCACACTTCTTTTTAGCTTAAAATGCCCTTGAAAACGGTGAATCAAATACGTAGTTAGAAGATTGCAAATGAATAAAGTTTTGTTTTCGTCACAGCATGACACACTCCCTCTAAAAACTGTATGAAAAGCAAAATTAATGAGTTTTTCTGATTTTAACATTTATCTTGTCCTTTGCTAGGTTCTGACTTGGAATCACTACGTGCCGTATTCAATGAGAAGGAGAAGGAACTGTCGCTGGCTGTTGCCAAAGTTGAGGAGCTTACGAGGCAGTTGGAAGACCTCCGCAGGAGTAACAAGGAGCCTCAAAATGGACAGCAAACTACAGCTGCTGCGGAACTGGAGAAACTCCGCCGTGAACTTATGGTGAGTGAAATTAAATGGATTCAATTATTAAGAGTAACGCTACAAGAAGTTGAATTTTGCATGCGACATTTTTCGCACCAAGTGCCCAAAGAGAAATGCATTATTTTATTATAAATAGTTTTATAAAATTCATTTTCACATATTAATATATACGAGTAGTTAATACACGCTGATTTAAATTGGAAAAAAGTTTTTAAAAAATCAATTCCACAAAATCAATTGTCCAAAAATCAAATCTTGGGAAAACGTATTTGCAAACACTGCAGGATTAGGATTAATTAAATCAATCATATGTCTCTAGTCTTGGTTGTTTACTGTTCCAATTATTTCACGTTTGAAATATGTATATGCCACAATCTCATTACTCAATTTATATACCTATGTAAGCCAGGCATGTCGTCGTAAAATACGTGGCATATATTGATTTTAGGGTTTGTTCCCACCTCACACTTTCATGCGCGTTTCATTTGTAACTGGAAGCAAAAGAGCTTCAACTTTTACGCAGTAAAAAAATCAAGCAATGAGTACTAATTACGAATGACAAGTGAAAATGACGAGAGAGCATCATGACACACAAATCTAGTTTATGTACACCCTGCAATTTGAGGCACAGTACACCCAAGTCAAGAATGCGTAATTATTTGTAGAAACGCGAGTGAGCAGTCATTGTCACGCTACGCCAGGTTATAGAGGTGGGTAAGTAGGCCATATTAGCGTTGGTGCATTCTATTGTGTCCATATAATGGATAAAAGTGTAATGACATCTATTTTCACTAACTCTGTAGCTCTCTGTGAAATTATCAAAGTGGGATTTTAAATAAGGAATAAGTTCCATTTTGTCTTTTCAATTTCACGTGAAGAATGCCTTGCCAAAGTTGCAAAGAAGCCTTTTCTTATAGACCGCAGAGAGAAGGAAGAATATTATAGCATTTAGAAGTAACAATATGTTAAAATACCCTCTTCTACACACTATGCAAATTAAAGGTGGTAAGAAAACCGCGTGACTTTTCATGAGAAAGTATGCAATTGGCAGAGACAAAAGGGGTGTAGAGTCACGGTATAGAATCCTAGCACCTTCCTCCTCCATTGTTCCCTCAACATCTTTGTTCATCCTCGTCTCATTTAGAAGCCAGTAACCATGCTATTTTTAAAAGAGTTGCAATGATTTTGTGGTAAACACCTTTCTTCCGTGACTTGGCAAAAAGAACTGGGATGTAGTGCAGAGTAGCATGAGGAGTCCTCGTAACCACGGGAAGACATGCACACTACGCGAACTTATTACATGTTATTAATGTGCCATTAAGCAATCTCCGTCTCATCATCATATCACCATCTCTTTTACGGGATACATGTCATCTTTTTTAAAGTCAAATTTAAATTGTAAAATGGTTCTCCCAACTCATCTAAAGCACACTTGATAATATGAAATCGTTTAAAACTGAATGGTGTGCTTTCTCGGTCTGAGGAGCATGTAATCTAAAATTGAAACTCAGCTAGAGCTTGTGTGGACCGCATGCTGTGCGCTTGCTTACTTTGGCAAACCTGCCAGCCTTCCCTCCTCGATCGTAATTTATGCAGATTGTTGTGTGCCCTTTGCTCACTCATTAGGAGTTTTCGTCAACTCAATAACATCCTCCAAAATGTATTTACATATATTATGATTTATTTTGAAAAAGGGGATCTCGCCTAGTAAAGTTTGAAGGAGGCTTCTCTTCTTGTCTCCCGTTCTGAGGTGTTCTTCGCCTTAATGGACATTTTTTTTCAAAATTAGAGTTAGAGACGCTCGCTAACTTTTTCACAGTTGGCTGACTGTGCTCGCAGCAGTGATCTTAACAGGTCGTGTCATCTCTCTAAAACATTACAGTCCGTTTCAATTCAATTATCTAACTTTAGTTGGGAAGAAGCATGTCGAGTCTTTGCCTACTTTTAAATTAGGAGGAATGAAAGCATACAAAATGAATATGGAATTAGCTCAGTTACATGTGAGAAATTTCTCCTTGCCTCTTCTCGGAAAGAGAGAAGAGAGGCCTTCTTAACTAAAAGTTTCACCGTGCATTAGTGCAATGTCATGCAAATTAAATTATCCTGTAAGTAAACATGCCCTAATTTCTACCTCACTGACTGACGGTGCCACAACCCGGAAAGAGTAAATGACTCGCCCTGTCTTCGGTTGTACATACATATGTATATCACACAATCTTACATACAATAGATGTAGTAGGTATATGCATTCGTTCCCAAATCTACCTTTACATATGTTTGTTCTAGGGAAAGCCTAAAAACCTGGAATAAATGTGGTCTAAAGGTTTGGGGGATTATGAATCACGTTTGCTATTCCTTGAATTTTTATTGATCCTTTACTGCTTATGGGAAACGATTCGTGCTAATAAGTGGCTGCATAGATTTCTACATATGTATCTACATAGATATATTCTCAAAATTTAAGCCAGTGTCAAGTAATTAATGCATCAATTCCTTATTTGAAAATACTGACAAATATTAGAAGAATGGCAGATTTTAACTTTTTAAATATACGATTGGTATTGAAATAATCAGTCACATAGATGAGCATGAATTTAAACATCAACGCTTTGGCTTGTGAGAATGCATCAAATATGTATTTTCTAAGGCTAATGGCGATGCTTTGAAGAAATCATGTCAGTGTGAGTATATCACCACACCAGAGTTTGTTGAAAAAGGACTTGCTAATATTCTTGCATGAAGTTTAATGGCCTGGACGTAGTTAAGAAAGCATTCTAGGTGGAAAAATAAAATGGCTCCCCGTTACCATTATTAAGTCAATTTGTATTATTACCTCTTTAGACACAGCGTTTTTATGACATTGCTTCATTCGGTGTTCAGGTTTTTTTTACATAGTTTGTTATGCTTGAAAATGCGAATATAAATCCTGCTTCAACACTCGACCTAGCTAAATTTGCGAACATTACACGAAACAGCGTAAGAAATTGCTTCACCTTTTGTTTGATTTCCTTTTCCAACAATGAGTTCAAACATTGGCTGAAAACAAAGTAATGAAAAATCATGTCAAAAGTTGAAATCATTTTAAAAATCGTTTTGACTTGGTGGGTTTTGGCAATGCTCCTTTGGCTCATGAAAGCAAATTCCACGTTTCATTACTAATATCAACGATCATTATTTACGGCGGGTAGGAGAGATAACGTTATAAAGTGAATCATTTTCATGTGTCACAGGAAAATGTTTGTTTGTGTGTGTGTGGGATGTTGTTGTAATACTCCACTGTATTGCTTTAATCATAAAGCTCTATATAATTCTTTTGTAGATAAATCAGAACAAAATTGTGATGCGTGGTGTAAGCTTATTGAATCACATACAAACATAAAAATGTATGTCTTTCGAAATTGTTTCATACTATCCTGAAAAAATAGACAAAGTCAGGCTCATCCACCCAAAACTATTTCACAGATTACCCAATGCCTTTGTTTTTTCAATGTGAGGAAAACTAAACAACGGAGGAACTCACAGCAAACGTCAAAGAATGAGGGAAAAGCCTCGCCCATTCAGCTAATATGTTGCAAGCACGAACAACACACATATTTTTTGGATTTATTTTTTTGCTCCCTTTTTGAGCTAATTTATTTAAACATGGCATTTCCACTTTTTTCTCTTTTGTTGGCTTAAAAGGTCGTATATTTCGTACGAATGTACGTGAATTGTTCTCTTTCGGAGCTAATCTCGCGTTCTCGTGAAAAAGGAGACCAACCTGGGATTGATGACTAATATGCCATTAAAATAGCTTTATTTATGGGCCACACAAATAGGCAAATCTATTAGAATTTTTTTTGATCTGCAGATACATACTCGGACTTTGAGCGTCAAATGAGCAAAACGCATGTGAATGACAAGGCTCACCATTCAAATTATGTTCGTCTTTGATATACATTTTCTAGCTTGTCATTCAGAATTTTCTACATTTTTGTCCCATGTTATACACATTCACAGTCGTCCTTTGGTACGTCCATACATTAGTAAAGGAATGCTATCCGAGATCTTCAGGGTCTTATGAGCCAATATTACATCTCATTTAGAAGAAGGTTCAGTTTTTGCATGTATCGTTACCTGACTTTGCTCCTCGGAAGAAAGACGACCAATGATCACGTACAGAGAATAATCTAAGAGGATTGTTCTATGTAAAGTTTTTAAAGCTGTGAAGATATGACACCAAAGCACATGGACTTTTTTTAAAACTCAAGCCACATGCACGTATGTACGTAAGCACGTATGCATACTTTTTTCTGCGAACCGCTTGTTCTAGTTGTCTGTGTATCTACTCACTTATCTTTGTTTTATTTCCCAATTACTAGTTTGTGGCTGTGTTATAGTTGCTGAAGCTTACGAGGAACAGGGTAATGACTGGTTCATGTCAAAATATTTGGGGTGCAAATATAACTCGAATGTATCCACTATAATATTATGTATCACTATAATACAGCACATTAGATGTGTTTATTTCTATGTGGCAGATTTTTATGAATGGAGGTGATGTGAAACCGACAAAATAAAAATAATGATACAGTCATGCCTCATAGTCACATATTTTGAGCATGGGGAACAGCCTTGACATTACTCTGTAAAATCATTTTTCCCTTATCAGAACAATAATAATAAAAGTTTGCCAAGTTTTTAAAAGGCAAAGGAATTGATCAGTGAAGGTGGTGGTTTTTACCTAGTAATCCATTGTTTTTTGACATACGAAATGAAAGTTGAAGAAGCATTTTCATACATAGTGCATGTGTTTGAGTGACAGGATGGAAAAAGTGATTTGCGAAAAAAAGAAGTGTTCCTGATTTCATTTAGTACTTGAAAAGCTGACGTAGAAACATTGTTGCCAATCGTGTTCTGGTGTGTTTCCATCATTTGACAAGTTGGTTGACAAGAGAGAAAAGACTAAAACATTTTTGTCAAAGTAAGTACCCGATGTTTCACTGTTTTTGACAGTGGAAATTGCTTCCGTGTTGTGTGCCCTATATTTCCCCTTGTGAATATATGTGCATAAATACCATACCGTGACACTTTTTTTTGGAAGATCCGCATATTCCTTTTTTTTCGGACAGTTGACACTTTTGTGTTACACAACGGAGTATTTGGTGACAAAACGCTTATTTTTTCAGTGAGCTTGGTAAAAGAAAAAAAAAGTTGGAGAAAAGTAGAAAAGAATTTGCTCTAGACATGCGGTTCTACTAGTTTGTAAAACCTGGGAGAAAACTCAAAGTCCAGGTGTAAGGTACTGAGCGAGACTACGCTTGCATGTCATCATTAGCGCTCTGGAGTGAAAACTGTCGCCGTATTGTGCTAGGTATATTAGTATAAGTATATTATGAAAAAATATACAGGTACTACGTGCATATAGGCAAACGAAGCATTTTGAGGTGATTTGGTGGAGTGAGAACTGTGCGGCTAATGTCACTCGGAAATGGGGTGAATGGAAAAAAGTTACTCTTTTAGAAATCCTTTGAAACACGGAATGTACAAGTTTACCTGACTGTGAACATTTTAAAACCAGTTGTTTTCCTCCATGTTGTGTGTAGGAGAAAGATGTGAAAATATTGGATCTAATAAAACCAGAAAAAAGTATATTTTTTTAAACTTTAGTTAACTTCTCATGATAATTTGTGGAGATAAATTAATGGGAAGTTTATTGTGGCAAACTTACTTTGCATTTTCTGAGAATGAAAATTGTTGCTAAATGTTAGCACAAAAGCGTTACAAATACACGTTAAATTCAAGTACATTTACATATATTGCATCAAGGGCTAAAATGTAAATGGACAAAGGCATTTTGGCCCTGGAGAGAAAGTACTTCATGTTTCATTTGCTTAACTTTGAGCGAAGCATTTTTAAATTTTGGAATAATAACAAAACGTGTAAGATTAAAGAAGAGGACGGTAGGACAAAAAGAGTGATGCTGTCGCTGACACTTACATTTTTTCTAGAAAATGCAAAAATTTACAGTTGCTTAAGTATTTTTTTTTACTCTTTCGTGCATAAGCTTAAAATACTTTTAGGTGAAAGGGAAGAAAAGCTACTACCTTTTTTATTTTGCTCAAAAATCAAATTTTGAAGAAAATTTGTTTGGAATGATGCTGAGACGAAAGTTTTTTGTTCACGATGTTAAGAATTTTAAAAAATAGCTTTCACCTTTTGTATCTTCTTACTTGTCAATATCTATTCAACTACATGTCATTTGCAGTCGTATGATTTTTTCCTTCCATTTCTCATAAATGATGTATTGGCAGCTTGTGTAGGCTTGGAAAATTGAAAGAGTTGGTGAATAGGGAAAAAGTTTGGTGACAATAGAAATGGAGGAAGGCATGCTGCCTTGCATTGAGGTTTGCCAGGCAATGTATATGTGCAGATATTTTGAACTTCTTCGAATTATCCAAAGTCACTTTAAATGACACGAGATAGACATCCAATTTCGCCGTAAGGTCATGGCACAAAGAGTATTCATTTTTAAAGTATTTTTTAAATAATAAAATTGGCCAAATGGAAAAAGTTGTCTGCTTTTAATCTGAAGTTTCGGGCGTAATTATGTTTTCTGAGTTGACAGTTGAAACGTAAGTCGAATTGCTTGTCGCAAATATTCACATGGAACCAACCCGAAAAAAAACTATGTTTCGAGATTTGTACCATCTTTGTTAGCTATAAAACGATATTTCTAATAGAAAATATTTGCCAAAACATTCCACCTTTGGATGATAAATATTGGATTTTATAATTAAAATTTAAAGTATTCGTTTCATTGCAAAAACTATATAAAATGACAAGAAAAATTCATACGGTTAATTCTTTTACATACTCAAATTTGATGGAGTTTCCTACTTGAATAGTTCGACATGCATAAAAATCACATCTCATGTGTGTAATCGATTTTGCATCTAAAACTAAATTCGGATCATTAAAACTCCATAAAAAGATATAGTATTCAGAAAGTTTAACTTGTCTCTGCATTCTTTTTGAAATAGTATCGGCAAAAGTTGAGAGAAGCTCAGGCCACGAGAGTTGCAGCGCAACGGGCAGCCTTAAACCAGCGGCAAGAGGAAACTATGCGGGTCGACAGACGGTAAGCAATTTTATCAATTATCTATGTTGTATGTACTAGATAGATTTTATTACCAATAAACCACGCATAGATTTTAGAATTGAACCAGCCCTGAAAATATAAAATGTCGGCCGACAATCTCTAATTAATCGATTTATTTTTAATACAGGATTGCGGAGCTGCAAGAGCGGCTACATCGAAAGAGGTTGCTTAATCAGCAGTTGGCCGCAACATTGAAGCATCAGGTAAGAAGTGGCGTTTCAACTCACCTTTCCCCTCCAACATCTAAAAATAAATGACATAAGGTCAAAAAGCTATTGAAGCAAATCTTTCATCACACGCCCGATCGCTTGCACACAAGTCCGTCTTTCTTTCACCAAGCATGAGCCATACCTCACCGTACAAAAATTGTGACACACTAAGCATTCTTGAATAACGGGATAGTTCGTGTTTAAGAGAGCTCATTTTTGGACAAAAACTCATTACAGAGATAACAATCGACAAGATCAGGATCATACCGTCACATCCTACTTCCTCTCGTTTTTCTGTAAGGCGAAATCGTACATGCCAAAACGTAATATATGATGTAACATGTAGCCCACTTTGGTATCATCATCAGGTTTTTTTTTTGCACAACCAACGCACGAATTCGATGTATTACGTAAAGAAGATGGAATGAAGTTCATCTGCAGCCTGCTGATTTGGACAAACTGATCATAATTTATGAATCCTAGTTAATACTTGGGAAGAACCGCCTTTCAGATAAATGCAGAGGCTTAGAAGAAAGAATTTGATTGATTGAGCATTTGTAGGTAACCCAACGCATTTTGCTGTCTTGACCCTTTCCTTATATAAAATAAAAAATGAAGAATTTTACAGAATGCAAAAGAATAATAGTCAATAGCATAGAAATAATAGCTTATAATTATTATTATCGAGGACAAAAACATTTTCATAAACAAAATTATACTTCGTTTTAGAAAATCCTTCAAAAATACATAAATTTCCAAGCAAGTTTTTAACTCCTTTCAGTCAACCTGTCGTTTTGTTCATTCGTACCTACACAAGTCATTTTCGGCCACATTTCTGTGATTTCGGCACGTTGAAGTCTTTGAAAAAGTACACACATGCAAAATTCATACTTTAGCAAAATGTGAAAGCAGATATTATCTACGCATCAGATACTGGTTGAATGTACGCAGGCAGACGAACCATGCAAGTAAAAAAAATTTAGTCAGAGTTTCCGCGTCTTCTGCCAACTGTAAATGACAGAAGAGCGGTAGCTGACTCACTGCAAGATTAATGAGCTTCTTCATTCTTCGACGTTGCTCGACCATGGCTGGAGAAACAATGCTTTGTGCATACATGGTAAAGAAGTAAAGCTTAATTGGGAAATCTGGAAAAAAACAACAGTTGCATTATCATTATGCTGGGTTTGCTTCAAGAAAATAAAGTGAAACTTTTTCTTCCGACTTTCTCCTCAGCTTCACTAATGTTAGTGACTTGTAGGGACTTTTGCATATGTTCATTATACGGTTGCTACTCTTACGCTGATTATAAACGTGAATATGTATATGTGAGCCTTCCTGTTCCTGCCTACTCATAGGCTTTTGAGTTTTTGTTCACAAAAAACTTGAAGATTAATCATGCAGCGATGTCTTCCTTAAAGAAGCATATACATACATAGGTTGACTCGAAAGATGTACGGAGCCTACTACGTACATACATATGTACATGCATCTAAGCTGAACATTTCCTGATTGTAAATGGCATTTGTGAAATTTTCCATTTCCAGGAAAACGCGGACGAGTACGTCTCCGTTCCCAACAAGAATGATCCCAAGTACCAAACGTTGCCTTATAACGCCAAGTTGTTTGCCCCGTTCGCAAGCAAACATGAGCAGGACCAGTTTGAAAAGAGTATGCAACAAATGCAAATCATTCAAGCGGACCATCTCAGTAGTCATCCCCAGCAGCAGCAGAACAATCAGCTTAATCAAATCCACCAGAACCACAATTATCAACAGTCCCAGTATCAGCTCCAACATCAAAACAGTACTAATCAGAGCAATTATCCGATTCAGCATTCTAACGGCACCACGGAGCAGTCCTGCCCTCCAAACAACTCCACTGGCGGTGGTGGTGGTAATAACACGAGTAACGTTCTCCAGTCAATTAGCAATGTCGATCCTAGCATTATTGCGAGCAGCGGCAAGACCAATTGTGGTAATCATGTTAATAACAGCAGTGCTGCGACAATCAACAGTCTCCAACAGCTCCACCATCTCCTAAGCATCAGTGGCATTCATAGTAATCAGCAAAATGTCAAAAGTGGCAATCAACAGCAGTCATATGGAAACGCTGGCATTTCCGGCGTTCCATCATCAGCCCCAAATGGGAGCTCTATTCCAGCCTCCGTGTCGACCACAATGGCAACATCGAGCGGTGTTCCAAACGGCCTTCAAACCGTTCACAGTACTCAAGCAAACAACAATGTTTCTCGAGGGAAGGCTGTGCCTATTATTGGGAATGCGACGGGACAAAGTAGTAATAATTCGAGTGGCAGCACCACCAACGCCAATGCTCTTCCACCAACTTTTCCAGTCATTCGGCCAAGTAACTTTTATCCCACCGGTGCCCCTCCAAGCAGTTCCGCAAATAGTAGCAGCTCCTCGTCGACTTCTTCTGCCACGAGTACGACCACCACTAGCTCCAACTTAACGACGAGTAATAATGGAGGCATTATTAACAGTGGATTAAGCTCCGTACCTTCAGGCCCAACGATGCCATTGGTAGTCTCATCCCGTCATAATGGATTACTCAACAGTCAGGTAAGACAATATGAGCTTTAGTGGATTCCTACTTTTTACGACACAATTAGAGGCAATGAAAAAGTTAATGTGCTAGCCATATAATGCTACTGCCTTCCAAAGATGAGCCAGGCAAAGAAGTATTGGGACTTGCTTAGTTAGTTTGTCTAAGAGCACCATCGTACCCTTCCAAGCGGATTATTGGGGTGATATGAAACTCCATGCGAAAGCTCCATATAACCACCACTGTATATGGTGAAAGTAGAAATGTGTGTACGTTTTGGAGAGATGCTGGATGCGGTAGCCCCCTGAAGCAACATGATTTTATATGAACGCACCGAAAGTAGCAAACTTAACCAACCTTTTGTTATCTCGTAAAATCCCAAGTAAAGCATGATAAATAACGATACAAGAAGCATACACTCCGACTTGAGGAAAAAGGTGATGAGGGTAAGGGTGAAAGCTTTATCTGTAAAGGGGATTTGACTTAAGTTAAATTTATTGCATCACCCTTTTTCGACAGTCGGTGTGAAATGTAACGGAAGAGAAAGTTTCCAAGAATATGGGAAACAATATTTAATGCAACCTTGGCGGTGGGATATGTAGCGGGCACATTCACACACAGACTGCACTTTTTTATGCACATGGAATTCCAGTAGATTGGATATGGCGAATAATTACCAAACAGTTCATCAAAAGTAAAATACGCTCGATTTCATTTGTATCACAGGGCACGACATGTAATAGCAACGGAAGTAGCTTGGAATTTATCTGTAAAGGGGATTTGACTTAAGTTAAATTTATTGCATCACCCTTTTTCGACAGTCGGTGTGAAATGTAACGGAAGAGAAAGTTTCCAAGAATATAGGAAACAATATTTAATGCAACCTTGGCGGTGGGATATGTAGCGGGCACTTTCACACACAGACAGCACGTTTTTATGCACATGGAATTCCAGTACATTGGAAATGGCGAATAATTACCAAACAGTTCATCAAAAGTAAAATACGCTCGATTTCATTTGTATCACAGGGCACGACATGTAATAGCAACGGAAGTAGCTTGGAAATCTCTCTGACAGGGACCAATACAGCCTCCCTCAGCAGTACGAGCAGCAATGACACTGGTTTCGTGTCCAACGGAAGTAGTTGCAGCGGCTCCGCGGCTCAATGTCGACAGCAACAATTACAACAGCAGTTGCAGTTACAACTGAAGCCCGCTCTCCCACCAAAGCCTGCAAAACCCACCCCACCGCCACGACAAGCCCATGACGTTTTCAATTTCAACATGAGGTAACCATTGATTCATACTCAAATCAAGTTTTTATAATGGCATTCGAAATTCACATCTTTCTCATAAACTCGTACTTTTTTGTCGACTATTGAAATTGAAGAATGTATAAAACTATGTACATGCTGTAACATGTTCTATAGACTTTTCATGTACTTAATTTAACATTTTGTGGAAACATGTCAGCCATCCGTCTAAAACAAGAAAGTTGATTTTTTTTGTCGAGGGTTGGAGGCGTTTGAAAAAAAATCTATTAAAAAATTTCGAGGAATTCTCTAGTACACCCAATTTCAATTTCAAAATGTATGTACATTTTTTGTGTAGAAGTGGATCCGCAGAAATGGTGCTTCATGACAGATCTGACCTGCCCATCAAATCCAAGCCCCTTTTTGTAAAGAGTGGTTCTGCTGATAACACGAACGCCATGGACGGATCAACGCGAGGACTTTTGCCTTTAGAGAAAGACATGTCAAACAGTAACAACAGCACGGTAAGTGCAAACCATTTTTTCCTCTCTTCCTTCATTCGATCCAATTCCCGTTTCAATGTTGCCTTCAACTCTGGCACAGGGAAAATGGATGATGCATATACTTAAGCAAACTTTTTCCCCCTGTTTCTCGCTCTCAGGTTCGAGTCTCAATCAACAGACGAATTGAAATGCCTCCAGCATTCCTATTCCCTGAAAGTGATCCACCACCATCAGATCTTGTCCCTGAACATCAGCAGTCAAATTCCTCGTCCGCGTCAAGCATGATAAATAATGCTTTCTCTTCCGGCAGCGAGAGACAGCAGCAGCATCAATCAAATTCAGATAACGGATCAAACTCTCAATCTATTCAATCTCAACAGCTCCTCCAACTTTCCCCTGTTAGCTCATCGTCTGGTGGTGACTCGGTGGACGCGTCACCTCTTCTAATGCCCAAAGGATCTATGGGATTAAATCATCAGCAACAACTGCTTCCTGAGGAGTATCAGCTTCCCGACTTGTTTCCACCTCATTCCGCAGGCAGTCAACAACAGAATGTCTTTTCACCTCCGTCCGCAATCAATAGTGCGAGTAGTGGTAGCGGTAGTAGCAAAGGGGATCAATTTTTGAATATTAACAATCAAATCAATAGTCATCATCACCTTATCCATAGGAATGCTCAGGCTTTGATAGAAAGTCTTGGTCAGCATGCCTCACAAACTATGCAGCACTCCCAACATTCAAACACGGTAAGGAAAGGGACAATCATTTACCAAATCAAACGTACATTATACTTTTATTCATACTTGGTTGATCTAATCGCCCCAAAACTTTAATTAATTACCCTGCAGCATGCGCACTCAAAGCAGCTACGTGAAGTTATGGATGAAAATCATCTCAACGCGGAGCTGTCCAAGAGGACAGATCACAATGCAAATGCGTCGGAGCCAAGCAATGGTAATGTGCCTGAAAAGGTTGATAATTTTAAGTCGACTGCAAGCAATGAAGAGAATGGAGGAAAGAGTCTTGTCCGGCTTGAATCTAATGGTGAGCCTTTCCAAAGACATTAGACGTGCAATCAAAATATTTACCAAGTTGGAGGAAAAAAAACACTTTCTTAAGATGCTTAGAGCACTTAAATTCACTTGCAAAAAATATACATGCATGCACGTCTTTCACAACTTTTAAAGCGAATGTGAATGCATACGATGATTTAACGGAATGCTTATTGCTTTCTCGCACTGAAAACTGCATGCCTTCAGGGATTTCCTAATGTTTTCTTGCTCACTCTTTGCATTTAACCATTTTAATTAGCTCTTATAATGATTTTTTGAGAGCCATGTAATTGCACGCGCGTTTAAGGAATGGCCTCAACTTTGTTTAAGCGATGATGTTCCTAGCCCAAAGTTATAAATACTTACTTATGCGGTGGAAGTCGGAGCTCGAAAACTTAATTTTATACCCTTGCCATTTTTTCTCCCTCTCTGCGATCTGCTCTCGTTGAAAATCCACGCTCCGTTTGCCATTTTAGTGAATGAAGGAAAAGTAATAATGACATTTCTTCCTCTCATTCCACTAATTTTCCACTCTTCACTCACCATTAGAGCATTTCAACTTTCTCCACCAACGAAATTCTCTTGTGCACTCTAATATTGCTTGTGAAGGTAAGAAAAGTCTTATTTTGCAACTCCAACTATATTTTCCTTTCCGTTTTCGTCAGAAGCTGTTAATGAGAAGGAGGGTGAAAGTTGTGGGAACAATATCAACAATAACATCATCTCTGGCGAGCATGCATCTTCAACTAGTGGAACTGCGAGTATTGGAATGGACATTCGGGATCAGAGTCCATCAGAGGTAGAGACAGTGACAGCTAATAAAGGAGAAGGAAACATCAACACTGGCAATCCTCCAGGGATTGTGATCGCTCCACCAGCAACCACCACTATTCCTGGAGTGCTGAGGCGTGTGAAGAAAAGCAATTTTAAGTCCAATAACAAAGTAAGTCCTTCCCTTGATCTCTTGATTTCCACCCAAAACAACTACGTATGTGCATATATTGTATATGTACGTCGCACATACTTTTATGTTGAAAGCGCGGAGGCTTTCCCTCCATATTTTCCTTCGTCACTCACACAAGTACATTGGAGAAAGTTATTTACATTGAGCTTAAGCACATAACGGACGCGGCTGTGTTTGTGGACAAGATTCGGCTCGTGTGTGTTCCATTTGCCATTTGATTGTCTTTCGTACAAAAAAAATCTCATTAGATTTGAAGAGGAGAGAGCAATGAGAAAATGGGGCAGTGTAAGATAACGACAATATTGACATGTTTCTCAATTACTTTTGAATGCGGAAAGATATCATGTCTTAATGCCGATGGAAATTGATAGTTATTTACGGAATCGGACTATCTTATGTCTTCTTTGGGGAAAATGTACTTTCAAGTGTTTAATGAGAAAAAAATACATATATGTATCTATAATAAAGCTTTTACTCGCAAAATCGATGATCAGTAATGGATACATACTTGAGGCTCGGTGACAAACTTATTTTAAGCGCACATCTCCATTAATTTGAGAATCTTATTACATTGCCATGTTTTTGGTAACTCTTGACAGGATCACATACCGTGAGTTTTTTCTCTCTTTAAAAGTCTAACCACAGTCGTTGATATCATGTGATAACGTCTTTTTATACGAAATAAAAAATATATATGGCAGCATTTTATCATACAATTTTGGTATGATGTTGGTTTATGAAACTATGAGCTCCCAGGGATTCTCATGATAGCACTTAGAAACCTGAGGAGAAAGTTTAACTTTCACTCTGCAAGTGTATTTTTTACGACTCAATTTACCATTTTGTGTAGGACTCCACTCCATTGCGCTGCCTCTTGTAATAATGTGAGCATGGTCAAGTTCTTGGTTGAGCACGGAGCCTGTATCTTTGCAACCACTCTGAGTGATCATGAGACCGCTGCGGAGAAATGTGAGGAGGACGAGGACGGTTTCGGCCCATGCTCCGAGTATCTCTACAGTAAGCTCACTTCCATCATCTCAGTTTTACGGACAAATGTGGAGAGATAATAAAAAGCTAAAGGAAATGATTTGACGTAATTTAGGTATTCAAGAAAAGTTGGGGATTATGAACGGAGGCGTTATATATGCGGTCTTTGATTACGACGCTCAGAACCCAGATGAACTCACTTTTAAGGAGGGAGATCGTCTGGTGATTTTGAGGAAAGGAGATGAGTACGAGCGTGAATGGTGGTGGGCGTCACACGCCGAAAAGGAGGGATACGTTCCTAGGAACCTTCTTGGGGTAAGCTGAAACATCATTTATTATCGCCTTTGCCGTTGGAAATTTTGCCTTTGGATTTTGGAAATAAATGCTCATTATTCAATTTTCAGTTATACCCGAGGGTCGTCCCACAGAAAAAGGGTGACAGTTAGCAAAAGTGCCAATTATAGGTCACCAATAGTACTAATACTTTCTGGAGAAGCGGCTCTGGTATGAACTAACAACGTGAATGCAAAAGGAACATCAAAGGGCAAAACTTGGCGAAAAGTTTGCTTTTTTGTCAGTGCAAACTAATATAAAATATATAGCGTAGTAACATGATTAAAATTCCTTTAAGCAAGGCTGCGAAAGTAAACTTGTCAAGAAAGTTTTTGATGAAAAACTGTATGGATTCTTTTAGGTAGTTAGATTAGAAACTCTACTATGTACTATTTTCAAAGCGCAGTTAGCCATACCTACTATATACATACTACACGATGAAAAATTGCAAGGGTCACAACGTCTCTTGAGTGCCTCCTACATATTTCTTCAAATGAGTGAGTGTATTCGTTTAGTATTCAACGTTTTATGGAAGAATAAAAAGATGCATGTTGAGGATGTGAAACGATTTTGTGACAAGGTAAAAAAAAGATGGATATGATAAAATTCTAATCAGACCAAACAGTCCATATTCAATCACAACACGTAGACAAAGACGAGCGTCTTAAGTATTAAGGACGAAATATTTACATATATTATATTAATACACTCTGAAAGATCAGAAAATTTCAAACACTTTTCATATCACACTTTGTAGCAGGACATAGGATGATTAAGTCGCTTAATTATATTTACTTAATAAATGAATGACAGTCGAATACAAAAAAAACCGTGATCACATTAAAATCTGAGCTAACCACGACCTACAAAAAATACTTTAGTACTGTAATAAGTATGCACGACCCCGACTTCGCTTTTTTTAAAGATAGTCAAAAAAAATTAAACTTGAATTGATTGTACTACGAAAAATGCCTTACTAATGATCTATATATTTATGAATCGGAGAATAGGTTCTACCCTCAAAATATGACAAGGGATGAATTAACTTACATATGCCCGAGTCGATCTGTATAAAAGTAACAATATTCTTTTGTAAATCATTCTCATTTTTTTCTTAAATGGACTTGATTACGCAAATGTAATCAAAACTACTTCAACCTTTAACTTTAGCAAGTGACGCCGTCAGCACTGCGAAATGGAACCTGTGTTGGCAGCAGAGCTTGGAATGTTTTTCTCTTCTTTATACTTAACTAACTTGTAAGTATATTTTTGTGCACGATGCAACTTTTTTTGATTGTGTGACAGGCAATCGAAAGAAAATTGACGCGAGAATGTATTATATAGACTTGCGAAAACCACCTATAATAGATATGTCACATTATTAAAAAGTTTTGTTATGAGTTTCGTGAATTTATTAGTTAATAAAAATGTTAGAATAAAAATGTGTTACGTATTTACTTAAGATGAAAAGTCAAATGTGATATTAGGATGAGGAAAAATCTTATATGAGAAGATGTATCGCGTGAGAGTTCTAACTTTTCTTTGTGAAACTTTAGTATAATTATTATATTTAGGCAAAATATAAATGGTATATGTTATATCAATTAAACACTTCACTTATAATTAATTATAGTTTACAATATCAATAAAATATGTAAGGATGATAATGTTTTCGCTGATGAGTTAAGTCATCTTGTTTTCTGCAGATGCATTGAATGAGATAACTAATAAAGTTAACATTGAACTATATTCAAATCAAAATATAATTTTGGTTATTCGGATTCTACCTCACTATTTGGAGGACAATTATATTCTAGCATATATTTAGTACTTATACAACATGACATTTTAATCTAACACAAAATACATATTCTAAAGTACATATTCATCTACTATAATAATTACACGGCAGCGTTACGTGGTCATTGTATCTAATTAACGCGGTTTAGTCATCTTGCGAATCTTGTGGTTCATCTTTGATAGACATTATTAGTTCTTCTCCATCGGCAGGGGATCTCTGAAAAAGAATAAAACGCACAAGAAATTAAATTACATTCTACGTCTGTTATACGTATGTAGTTGGCATAATGCAATCATGAAATGTTTTTCTTACCGGCTCATCCTTAATAGTCTGCAAGCTTGTTGATGAACCGCCAATTGCTGTCACCTCGCAGTCGTAATCGCCATAATAGCCTTCCTGCTTCAGACTCATTAGATCGCTTCCTCCAAGTACAACATTCAAGATGGTGGGAGGCATACACGATCGCTAAACAATAATAAAAAATGAAGGTGTGCATTTCAATCTTTCTCTGGGGACCAGTTTGTACTTTTGTAACGTACCTGTTGCGGTGTAAGTGACATCAAATGGTTCGCAAGAGGCGGACGCAAGTCTGGAGCTTCATCCAGAGATTGCTGCAACTGCGGAGCCGGAAGCGTCAGGAGGATTGGGATGCTTTTGGGGATTGTTCTTTGACAGCATTTTACAAAGCCTTCCCAGACTTTGGGCTGTGTCCAGACCTATTTGCAAGAATATTTGTCATTCTTGATACCATTTGGCAGTGCCCACCTTTTGCACTCTGTGTAAACTCTTATTTACCTGCTTATTTACAAGCCGACCGAGAGTATTTAGTATGAATCCAGTGAGTTTCGAATGCAATGCTAGCGTCTGAATTACTGTTCGCATGAGTAGAGTTGGAAGAGGAGTTTGTTCCATTAGTTGATTTATGACGACGGCGAGAACTTCAGGAGTATACACGTCGGATTCGTTAAAGCATAACGACGTGGCTGCAAACATAAAGTCAGAAGTTTTAAACCAATAAAGGAATAACTCATGCAGTTGACATTCTCTTAGCCTCCAAGTCATTATGACAAATACCTTTGATAACAGTCTTCACATCACACTTTGACACGTCAATATTATGAAGTGCTACCATCAATTCAATAGGCGTAATCGGACTATCGTGCTGGGTTTTAGCGTCAACGTGAATTCCAAGCAAACGATTAAATACCTAGTAAAATAATTTACAATTAAAACTCAACAGGTGTTAAATCTAAGTCTAATAAGGTTATGGAATTGGCTTTAGATTTAGACCTCTTTCACAACAACTGGATTCAACTTGATTAGCTTAGGAAGGGCTGTCAGTATTTCTTGTTTTGTTAGTCCGTTCAAAACAGGTATTAAG
>JAHZMY010001396.1:0-12369 GCA_027743915.1 Seira sanloemensis
ATTCCAGGCCCGAGTTCCTATTTCCAGACCATCAGAAAATTGCAAGAGGAAGGAAACTCTATGGGGCAATCTCAGAAGACGCTCAAATCTCAACTTCGGTCATTCAAATTGGAGCCGAAGACAAGGATAGTGGAGCGTTCCATGAAATCTTGTACGACATCGAAGCTGAAAATGATTTGGCCAGATCATTCTTTTCTATCGACTCCAAGTCGGGCATTGTGTCAAACACCCGAACACTAGACGACGTGTCGCCGGCGCTACTACCATTCCGCTTGACAGTTTCCGCAAGGGATAATCCAAAGGGACCTGCTTCGGCATCCCAGATCTCACAAATTCCTTTAATTGTACGTGAACTTGATTCATAACAAACAATAATACTTAAAATGTTTTAATTTTATTTATTTGATATTTGATTTGATTATTTGGTTTGAAGGTCAACGTAATTGGAGAGCCCCATCGAATGGTTTTAATTATCCAAGGAACGACTCCGGACAAAGTCAAGAGCAAAGAAAAAGACATTTTGGAAATTCTCCAAGAGTCTTCAACACTGATCATTGGAATCGAGAAAATTTCAGCTCATCGATACCTTACGGATAATAGAACGTTGGACCTTGACTCCACAGCTACTGATGTATGGTTTTATGCAGTAGACCCTATCAATGATCACATTTTGGACAGAGAGCATCCCAAAGTTTCAGAGTGAGTTACAAGTTACCTAAATTATTGTAATGGTTTACATTGAATACCACATTCTCATATCACCCCTTTTCTCGCAGTACAATTATGTCCCGTGAAAGCTCCAAAAGTATCAGTTACTACGTCTCAAGTTCGCTTGGAGTAAGGGCTACGGAAGTCAGGAAGCCCATCACCAGAGCTCCATTACCACCGGCCCCTGTTGGTCCTCTGGAAAGTGAACAGCAATGGGCTGCTTTCCCAGCAGCGTTGGTTGCCTTAGCTTGTCTCATCTTCATTGTCAGCTCGGCAGGAATATGCTTCGTGTGTTATAAATGGTCTCGCTACAATGCCTACAAAAATCAAATGCAACGAATTGTCATTCCACCAAGAACCTACGAGCCAGTGTACATTGACCATAGCCCAAGCTTGAAGCAGTATGAAACGCAGGTACACATAAATAATTTAAACCTAAACTCGTATTTTCCATTCTGATTCTGCCACTTCATCACATACTTGCATTTTGTTCAAGGTGTTAAATATGAGAGTGCAAGGAGAGGAGCTAGACATTGACGACTCCGATCTGCAGATGGACTTGAATTTGAGCCGAAACCACATGTACATGGATGGGTCGACTACTGGATATAATTCCAGGGACAGCCTTGTCGGCTCACAATGTTAGTTTACTATGTGTTTATTATTACTAATGTTTGTATGTTCACATCTATAATCCATTGACTTTCTGAAGGACATCAATTAAACGAGAATTTAAACAATTCCAGGGAGGAGCAGTAGTCCGAGTTCTCACAACGGTGGGACGCGTCCTGCAAGTGATATATCTCCATCGTCTTCCAAAACTCCTATACTCAAAACCTTCCAGCAACGTCAGATGTCCTCAGTAGATAAATCTGAGCCTTCCATTGTGAATCCAATCTATGAAAGGTATGAGTACCCATTTGCGTTTAAAATGGAAACAATGATTTAGACCATAAATATGATTTTAACCATCATCATGTGTTTTATCTTTTTTTCCCATAGATCGGATGACGACGAAATGTCAATTAGTTCACAAATTAATGATAACGTACACTTCAGGGGGAAACGAGACTTTGCAAGAAGTAAACCAACCACAGAGCTATAATTTATTAACATTCACCGCGTACAGATATGTAGCACTTTTCATAGACTTTCATTGCACACAAGATACATGTATCTTCGCTACCTACACGAGGAAAGGGTCTAATATTCTTACGCAATTTTTTGATACTTTGCTATTCAAAGCAACTTTCTTTTTAGTCATACAAAGACAGTAACAAGCTGTCTTTCAAAGTGCCTTTGTCGTATATGATATTGAAATGCCATTTTTTGTTGTATATTTTTATTACATTTTTAAATAAGGGTCTATCATAGATTTTATTGTTTTTACTGGGAAGCAAATATTTATAACGTACTTTATACCTGATAAATAAATAAGCCATTAATAAAAAGGAACCACATCAAATTTCATTTCACAATTTTTATGTCCAATCTAAAACATCATTACTTCCCTCGGATATGTATTCCTAGAATTTGCTTTTCAATGTGCCCTTGCTGAAAAAAGCTTGACAATTTTTGGAAATGAAGTGTCGTTAACCCTTGTAGTGCCTCCATAATACTGTTCCCACAGCCTACGCACACAAGAGATTTTCCTCCTTTTCCTTTCATTATTACCGAGAGGATGAACATGAAGTAGGCAGAGATTATTTTTTCTCCCATGTCCCATCATGTGCAAGAATCATTTCGGTTTTTCAATCTCGTCTGGTGTGGAACCGTTCTCCTCTTTGTCTCCTTCATGACTTTTCACAGACAGGCTGGGGCAATGAGAGATGCGTTCAGAATTCACATAGGAATGAACTAATACCAATGCCTTGTAGTCCCTTTAAGAAAAAACGGAAGAAGTAAATAAGGGAATTCCTTATTGTCGTCAACAATTCCATGTAGTCATTATTAATAATGAGTATGGTGCTTCCACTTCACTTTCTTTTTAAGCTTATTTTCCCTTTATCATCTCATTTTCCACAGTACCATGTCCTAATTGGGAATTTTAAAGCGTGAAGAGGAAAACAAGTATTCACAGACGAGGCAAGAATAATCAAATTATCTTGCGACTGGAAGAGCATGACTGCGAGTTCAATTCCGGTTGGCAGATCGCATAAAGGACAAGTGAAAGCAGAGAAAAGGAGAAAATCACCTCATCATCACATTACTTTTTCCCACTAACTCATCTCCTCTTGTTTAGCAAATATGTGCTCCATTTTCACAACCTTCTCTCTTGCCATACACACAACAGCCTTTCGTTGGCCTTACAAAAATACGCGGACGAAGAAGCCCTGGCAAAAAGACACATTTCTCAAGCTTAACATGTCCTATCCTTCTGCCCAAGCAAGAGAAACGCCACATGAATAAAGGAAAGTATGTGTGGGAAAGGTATTTTCTCCAGCAGCCAAAAATTGTAAAAATAACTCTCATTTCTGGCCTTCCAAATCCCTAAATCTTTTATTGCCTAAAATCTCTAGCGAGAAATTGCTCCTAAGTACTATGAGAGCTTATTCTGCGACTTTCTCCATGCAAGCATCTAGAAAAAACATGTAGGATGGGTAGTTGTTTACTCAACTTTTTTTTTTAAAAAAAGATCTTACCAAGATTGGGTAGACTTAAGCTCTAGAGTTCGACTTCCTGTGCGATATTCAATTACCTACAACCTGGTTGTCATTTTTATGTAACCTTTCTTTAATGAACAGATTTTTAAAACACCTCTAGAGTTCCTCATCATTAAATACATTAACTGCAAAAGCGTACATGCAACAACCATTCTACACCTCCAACATTATTATCATATCAGTTCAATTAAATTATATACTGAAAATTAGAATGCCCTGTAATAGCGAACTTAATTGATGATCATATGATTTTCATAACACGGATTTGAAAGTACTGGATAAGGAAGTAGAGGAGAGAGTATGGAGAAAGTGGCCCAGATGGACAGACTTTTGTACGCACGCATAAATAAAAAATAGTTTCTTGCTCTCTTTCCTTCCTCTATTTTGGTGATCTACGAAATCTCTGCTATTGCTGTTCTGCACAGTCTTCCCGTAATTTTACTTTCGTGTCTTACTTTTCTTGGAGCTAACCTGAACGTAGCCATAAAGGAGAGTGAATGTGGCCAAAAGGAGACTTTGGCTGAAAAGAAGGGAAGAGACGGAGAGAGAGGAAAATTCTAGAGGGCTGCCAGAAGCCGGCAGCCAGCCCCAACCAATCAGAGCAAGCTTGCTTCGCGGTCTCTTCTGTCAAAGACTCGGCAGCCCACACACAAAAGGGATAGTCGGATTTTGATACACACAAAACGAGCAACTATTCCTCTCTTCGCTATTACATACACATCAACAACAGCATTGCTCCTAGTCGAATTTTTACTATCACATAAAAATTACAGGATTACAAGTCGGATTCGAAAGGTCCGTGTAAACTAATTTTTAAATTTAAAGGTAAGTGCATTTAATTTTTGAAATTTTAGACGCTGAAATAAGTTTTTGCTCGTGTGCCATCAAACGTCTTGTGTGATCAGTTGGTTTCTTTGTTTGGAAAACTTTGTAAAACTGTGGCAGTATAAGTGCTGTATTGTGTCTGGCTGGTAAATACGACGGTAGCTGCTAGGTTCGGTTTCATTTACGTTGCCATGCTACTACCTTTTGTTTTTGAAATATTACAGAGTTAGGAAATTATTGACTTGTAATTTTTTCACTTTCGCCCAACAGTTAAAAAATTTGACGTGAATTTAGCGCATCAAATCAAATGTTATAATCACCCGTTTCAAAAATTCTAAAGCCGATTTGTGAATTTGACACTAATTTCTTTCCAGGAACATTCCTAACTCAATAAATTCGGCAAGATGTCTGATAGGAAGGCGGTCATCAAGAATGCGGATATGTCCGAGGAGATGCAGCAGGATGCTGTTGATTGCGCCACTCAGGCTCTGGAGAAATACAACATCGAGAAGGTGAGCAGTTTGATGTTATATTTATTTGCTAATGAGACGACTTTTGTTTTTACTAGCTTTTTTTGAATTTTTAATGTTTCACTTCAATACTGGATTGTTTAAATTTTTTGATGTAGGACATAGCTGCGTTCATCAAGAAGGAGTTCGATAAGAAGTATAACCCAACTTGGCACTGCATCGTCGGCCGAAACTTTGGTAGCTATGTGACCCACGAGACTCGTCACTTCATTTACTTCTATCTTGGACAAGTCGCCATCCTCCTGTTCAAGAGCGGTTAGAAATATGGATATTCCTCAAAATGATCCTGTATCAGTATCTTCCTCACATTTCATTTTAACGTTGTATAAATAACTTGTACTAAATATCATCAAGAGTAAAGATGTAAGCAACTAAATCGCCAATCTATTTCAAGTTTATAAGTTTTACATCCAAATTAGCCCACTTAGGGAAATATTTTCAGTTTTGTGAGAAAACTGCAAAAATTTCGTTTGAATAAATAATGAGGCTATAATAAAAGAACTGAAAATCAAAAAATGTCCTATTTTCTTCTAAAATGTAGTGTTTATGTTACTCAGTAAGTATGCAAAATTGCCTGATTTTCAGAGATGTTTGCACTAGTATTACAAGCTATTTTGTCTATTAGTAAAAGTTAATGGGAGGTATATTGTTTAAATAATTTAGTCTTGTACATACTGTTTATCTAGATGGGTATATCATCGAATATACAAAAAAAAACCTTAGTATTTCCTGTCATTTTGTTTTCACTTGACTTGTGTAGTACGACACTTTATACTGTAGGTTGCACCCATCGAAGAATTACATAGTCGGAAATCAAAGATGTAAGTTTGCCAAGTTTTTAATCGCAATCGATTGTAAAGTGAATACTATTGATACGAATTCTTATAATTTTTATGCCTACGATATTTCTAAAAATATGTCCATAATGAATTTTCGTAATTCTACTTGAAATGTAAACTTAATAGGAAACGGAAGAAAGTTTATCTTCAATTTATATTGCCCCTGAATCAAATCGATGAATTAAAATTTTAACTTTTTGCATGGATCATTTAATATTCACGCAAGTAATTTATTTTAAGCAAATCAATGCATTTATTTACGACACAATGGCACAAATACAACTACCTACCACATTCATTAATTTCCCTTAATATAATTTTGTACTACAAGGACTCATTAGTATTACCACATTTAAATTCCTCCTTAGACAAAATGATTATTTTTAACCTAAATACTTGCAGCCTTCGGGCGTGCTTTGCTTTTTCATACTACTACACACAAGAAATGCATGCTTTTATATTTGGAATTTCTATTCACAAATTGCTTGCTTTCACTCTCGATAATTTCTTCTCATGTAGTCATGCATTGCTCGTCATCATCATCACATACTCATATGATTGATACAGCATTGAATTCATTAACGTCATACACGATTGGAAAATGGAAATGCAATTTTCAGTAATTTTGGCCAAGCTAACTTCATTTCTGGTCTTCGCCTAGCACATTAGGCCGAGCTTTCTCCTCTCAACTTCAAGGCAAGGAAGTACCTCTCTTCCTTGTGATAGAAGGCCGATAAAATACAAAAAAAAACAATTTGAGCTTCCTTTGGTCTGATTTGCAAAAGTTCACGCGGTGGTTGCTGCTTGTCCCCTCTCTCTTCCCTCTTTCTTTTCCCATAGTCAGTTCTCAACAAGTCTATTTATGGCAAAAGATCAATAAATCTTGAGATCGCCCCGGCAAAGATGCGATGCATGAACATTAAAACTACGGTACCACAAAATAGGGGTATGCAATGCCTTTGTACGTGCAATCTTGAGAGCTGGGCTCATAGCATATTTATTTGTGGGGTCCTAAGAAAGAAAAAGTTGTGCTGGAGATGAAAGGTTGAGACTTTGTGTTGTCAACAAATCTATTACATTCTGACATGTCTTGATTATTTTATGTGCGAAATAGGAAAAATCAATAAAAGTTGGCATTTGGCATGTTTTTATTTTTTATGAAGCTTTCATATATTTTTAAAATCTTTTAGCACAGACTAAGCCATGAGATTTATGTATTCATGTACTACAAATATCATGTATGAAAAAAATACCCCATACAACGAAATCGTTCACTCGTGAAATCCGGCAATTTTCAGCTTTGGTAGAAATTGTTCCAGAACCTTTGGAAAAACTGCGACGAAATGGAAACGCGATCCCATGTCCTCCATTATCATTTTGTAACCCGATTCTAATTGCTTCCGCTCCTCTTCACTTTTGGCAGCTTCAAGTAACCTCTTGACAGAAATTGAACCAAAAGGCATTAATTTGGCATCTCGCTCAGAAAAGCAAAAACGTTGTTTGTGTCTTTATGCAAGGCTGCTTTCTCCCAAAATAAATGCTTACCTTCTGCCTCACGTCAATGCCCACACGTGTAAGAAAAGTCATCAATTTCTAATCGGGATGTAAGCTCGTCCAGAATGGAAATGGCATCTAAACTGATTTCGAGATGATTGCGAGAGGTTGTGAATACGGATGGGTAGCGAGTTTTAAGAACTACAAATGATTTAATCAATTAGGTTACTACTGTTATCGGTTTTATTCTAAAGACAAATGTGTCTAAAAATACCTTTAAGAACTGGTGTCTCATGACGAGAAATTACGAAGCAAAAATCTTCCTTATTCGGACCAAGGTCGACAAGGACTTCTCGCCATTCATTTTTGTCCCTCTACAACAAAAAATTATTATTAAATGAATAATAATGAACAAAACTTGAAACATTTTTCCTAGCATACTTGGAATTTGTGCACCGGAAGGGCATCAAAAAACTCGTGCGCAACGTAAAAACCAAACGCCTTCGGAACATCACGCAAGTCCTTGTACCATGAAACTGGATATCCCGAGTTTTTGGCAATGCCTTTTTGAAATGGGTCAGAGGGCGATGAGGAAGGAGATGGGGTAAATATGGTTTGACTATCGCCGCCATTATTTTCACAAAGAGCTTTCTTTTGAACCTTGGAGAGATGTGGGCTGATTTCAACAAGACTGAGGGAAACGTCGTTGCCAATCAATGGTTCGAATTGATGGAATACCTTGGATTATAAAAATACCGATTTCATATTTAAAAGGTAGGACACTACACAATCGGGAATAATATGTAGATGCTCACTCTTAGCATATCGCATGAGAGGGTACCTCGCCCTGGTCCCATCTCAACTATATTAAATTTCTTTGGGCCCCTTAACTGCTTCCAACATTGAATTCCCCAAACACCTAAAAGCTACATAAAAGACACACATTCTCAAGAATTGTCGTTAATTATGGAAGGGCTCGGTTTCAGTCAAATGAAAATGTGGTCTACCTCTCCAAATATTTGAGAAATCTCCGGCGAAGTAATGAAATCTCCTTTTTGACCGAAAACATCTTGTTTCATGTAATATCCTTCCTGAGCGACATTGGCAGCAGGCATTCGGCTTGCAGTAGTCTGAGTTAATGCCAGTCTCATATATTCTGCCACAGTAATAGGCCCTGACAATAAAATCTTTGATCTAATTTGACTCGCTACAGAGCGAGATAAGCTTAAAGTGGAGTTCATAGCACTTGACAAGTTTGGACTCACGATCACAGAAAAGTCAGTCTTGGTCGCCTTAAATTAAATCACCTACTAAACTACTACTAAAATAGTAACATTTTACAATATATTTTTGAGCTGGAGAATTCCAACATTGTGGATGTGGCGTGCGGAAAAAGATAATACAAATATTTTTGTACACGCTCGTTGTGCTACAGTATAAAATTGGGACTGTGGCAATATCTTGTAAATGGCGTACTTTTTGATACATAAAATTAGAACTATTCACGTCTGTATATTGCGTTTCTTTACACAAAAAATAATGTTTGCTTGCGCGATTAAAACTAATTTATTCAAGTCTTTAGAGTCCGCAAAAAATTGCTCAGTAGAGACTAGATGTTTGCTGACAGGGAATAGGGCGACAACTTCTTGCATTTCACAGATCCAGCATGCTCATCAGTGCCGTCCAAGCAGTCGCAAATTCTAAAAACAAACATTGATTAGTCAAAATAATTAGCATTGATAACAATGAGACAATAGAAAATTAATTAGTAGATTACCCGTCATTCACGCGAGATGAAGAAATGTAATCTGGAAAACCAAAATGATTGGGCATGAATTATTTGAGTAAATACATCACTCACAAGTTACTTTACATACATACAAATTTTGTAATGATAAATGAAAATTACCTTTAATTCCGTCTTTGCGAAGGCAATAAAATTTTCCGTTTTCACACGCTGAAGTACTTGGTTCGTCGCTTCCATCGAAAGGACAGTCGCAGTATTCGTCATTAACTTTCTCCCAGGAAATCTCTTTATGAGTACTCAGGCACTTGAAAAACTTTCGATTGCTAGTCTGCTGATCCTGATAAAAATGAAGGTCTGTTGGCTTAACACCAATGATTCTTGTCGATAGCACGGGTTTTCCCTTCTTTCTTTCAAATCCTACATGAAGATTGGATCTATCTGGAGCACCGGCAATACCGGGTTTGCCTCCCGCACGACTACTATAACTAACTTCACTTAAAAGTTCCAGCTGGCGGTGCTGATTTTCCTGCGACTGATATTCGGTCAAATTTACGTAATAAATTATTTGATACGTTATAAATATCGCAGAGAGCGTGAAAAGGGAAATCATAAACGCTTTTACAGTGGTGCTTTTAAACCTCCATCTTGAGCCGGTTCCACCTCCACCTAAACTTGAAAATTTCATGATTTCTGCAAGTGACTTTAATTTGTTAATAGGGCAAGTTACATGCTACAGAAAACTAATGTCAGCTCTTAATAAAGAGGTTAAAATAAGGTAATTCCATTAACCAAAAGAAAATATCGGCTACGTCTGGGAAGCTTTGATATTAAATCCTGAACTGCAGTAGACTAAAGTGGTCAATTAACTAAAGACATACACGTGCAATTGAATGACGACGAAACTGACAGGCAAGACTACTATTTCTTTCCCTTGGAATAATGGAAGTGTATTAAAACGGTTCCAACATTTTAACTTTCTTTCATCACTCACATCACCCGTTCCGCACACTTATGTCATATGCAGAGTTGTAGTTAGAATAGAAATGCCACATAGATTTGCACTCAGTTACGGTCGCGCCGTATCTTTGAGAAGAGTTGTCTCTTAATGCCCTTCTAGTACTTTGTTCACTTTGATATACCACATTGGAAAATAGTAAATAGGTAGCATTTTCAATTAAATTCAATAGTTTTGCTCGTGTCACTATCTGTTTTAACGTCACGGCACAAAGCTTTCGATCCGCTATTAGCGACCCATAAAACAATCTTTCATTAGTACATTAAATTTAACATGATTCTGCATAGCATAGCATCACTTTCGGCCGTAATAAAACTTTGAATCATAACATCGTAAGATTAACTGGAATAGCAAAATGTTATTTTGTCACATACTAGGAATTGCGAATCATTTACCCTTTTGTTTTATACAACAATTAGCTTTGGGATACATAAAAAGCCAATATCATAAATGCTTTAAAACTTTCACAATATGGACAAAAGTTAAATGTGTATGCTACAGAGAACCATGTTAATGTCTAAATGAAGATGTATTAGGTAGTTACATAGTAAATTATAAATGTTCGTATATGTTTTCTCTATAGTCCGTATATTTTAGGATAACAGATTAGTACTAGTCGTAATTGATTATTCAAAACATATTCTATTAAAACATGTCATCGCAAGTAGGTCAGAAAGAGGAAACAAAGCTTAATTTGCATTTTAATTCAGGGTGCACATAAAAATTGAAAGTATTTGTTTTTACAGGCATAAATTGGAATTGGAAGCATAGCCCAAACATTGGGATCATTATTATTAGGTAAATATGTAGCGGCAAATACTATAGATCCTAGTTTTATGAGATTTTCTATACGTACATATTTACATGTACCTAAATATTATGCTGACTTGCATTGTTCATTCAAAGTGCTAGGTGTGCAGTTAGTTAAATATTAAACAGAAATCGTGAACCCATAATAGCTGATACCATAAGAAAACTGCATATTTCCAAATTGGAAGTCCAAATAAATATACAATTTTCAACTGAACTCAACAGGATGTCAGATAAGAAGCATAAAAGATAGAAATGCAAATTGTTTTTTTGTAACTAATGAAATGAGATCTTTTTAACGCCTTCTTCGCAAAGACTACATGTTGACCTTGCAGCTACCATTTCTGCTTTAATTTTTACGAGTATAATTCAGTTGCACATGAAATTAACTGCTTCTAGCTCCAGCATCCTTAGCAGGAAAATCGCAAATGGCGGTATAATAATAATTTGTTACCAATGTATGTATATATAATTGTTACTAGTTACACTAATTTTCAGCAAACTTAGACCCAGTGATCAAAGTAAAGCGTTGCGTTTTGCCTGATCTGCTTCATCATAGGTATACGGTGATGACGATGAGTAGGTTTGTAATATTGTAATGTTAATGATAATGGTAAGATGATATGACTTCATGCACATACGGTATGCACGCCTAATAATTATGGAGTTTCGTTGTGCGTATCATTTTGTACACCAAAACATAAATTAACCAAACATTTGCTTTGAGTTAGCTTTAGCAATACTTTATTCGTGGATCGTGGAGAGGACGGTTTATTTACCAAACTATCGGTTTGTATTTAAAATGAGTCACATTTCGACATCAACATAATGGCTCGTAAAAAGGTGTATTGATAATGCTTTAGGCAGTGTTGTGTGGCTGAGTTGTTTATATTAGATAGAAAGAATATATTTCTGTTTAGAAATATTGGTCTCCAAAACAAGGATAGTTTTGGAAGTTAGTTTTGTGCATCTAAAATCGTGTGCCGCCCTTGCCTCTTTGTCAAAGTTCCCAAGTATTGGAACTGAAAATTCAATAATCATTTAAGTACTGACTAAAGATAACCAACTCCATCTTAATAATAATGAAATCGGACGCAGAAAATGGTTCCATTTCATCATCGTCCCGTCTTCGCAAATCTTCCACTCCCACCCGACGTCGACGCAAAGTTACACCTGCGGAATGTTCAAACGGAAACAATACATTCACCCAAACCATGAACCCAGATCCAAACTCACATTCTGATGGGGCACGACTGCAGACTTTGCTCAACAATCTAGATATAAGGTATAAATTACGTCATTTAAATATTTTAGAAACAATAGCTTTCCTAGTAACAAACGCTTGAACTGCTTGATTAGGTTTGATGACTGCACGTTTACGTATAAGCTGAGCCACTTTGAAAGCGAAATCCCAGTAAAGAAGCGGTCCAGGCTGGAATCTTTGAGGAACAAAGTATTCAATTCGATTGGAAGATTGCATGAGCGCATCTCGTGTGAGAAAATGTATGACAAGTGCTTGTTCTTTCCAATAAATGAGAAGGATAGAGTGAAAGACTTTGTCTATCAAAATTTTTCGGATACTAAGCTAAGGTTCGTTTGCTACATTGCTTTATTTTATAACATTGTAAGCCTAAATCAAAATGACATGTTGGATTTTGTGAAAAGCAGCTTCGTGAACTGCAAGTTTATCAAAAGAAGCACGACATTTTCGGAAAAAGTCGCCATCAGACTTCGAAAA
>JAHZMY010001397.1:0-12772 GCA_027743915.1 Seira sanloemensis
ATTCCTTGTATTCCCGAGAATTCGAATCGATTTGCAGTTTGCAGATTGTTTGTTGGAATTGAGTCGCAATTATGATGCGCACAGCAGGAAGGCTAAATAGGTAAACTGAAAATTCCATTTTTTGCGTTGTTTATAAGGAACTCTTAGGAGTAGTAAAAGTATGGAGAAAGTCAAAGTGTAAAGTTGAAGATGCGTAGTTGTCAAGCCGCTTTCTTAGATATCTTTTTTATTGCGTCGCCTTCGTTTTGACAAATCTTGAGAGAGGTCGTGCAAAATGTTCTTGATTTTTACGCGACTGTCCTTGAAAATCTCTTCGGTGGCTGGAACAAAGATTGTTTTAAAGTATTGCACAATGAGTGAGTAAACTTCGTTTTTCGGCAAATTGCGTTTCGCGATGATTTAAATGATGATTGCGATTTTGATGTCAAAGTCCAATGGTTTTGCTGCAGTCAAGGATGAGATAATTGGTTAGTCTGCAAGGTATCGTTAGAAATGCCAAGTAATAGAAGTGCCGAGAATATTGGATTTCATAATGCAGCAGTTGAGATTTGAAGCAAGTTTAGAGCCGCCTAATATCTATACAAAATGACGACCAGCGATTTGAAAGTTTGAAAGTGGCGCATTTTGCAAATTTCGTCGAATTTAATTGTACCGGCATCGGATGTACAAGCAGGCACTATATTTACAAACTAACTTTAAGACTTCCCGAGACTGTAATATTTTTTAGCATGCTTAACCATAATCACATTCATTTAAGTCACATTTGTCCGTAGCTCCCGGAGTGGAGTGGCCTTATTTTTTCTTATTGGTATCGGCATATTCACGGGTCCTATGTATGTCTTCAAATTTGAGACGCTTCAAACTATTGTGCGAGTAGGTCTCAGAAAAAGGCCGCCACAGGTTTTAGCCGGTTCATGTTAAAATTAACCTGTAACCATGGGGTCAAATTATTCCACCAAAATGAAGCATTAACTATGCTACGAATTTGATCGCATCGGACCTTTCTAAAACTGTCTTAAGTATGTAGCAGTTGGGGCGATTCCTTTGAGTAATCTCTGATATTTATAATATTTAATTTAGATATTTTCTTTCTATACTATCTAGTAGTAATAGACCACGAGGAATCTGTATGCCACCAAAATCTGTGTTTTGGCCGAGTTTCATCTGTTGGCTGCTGCATCCAACCTTGCACCTTGGCAGTTAGTCGAAATCCATAAACCGTTCAAACAATTCTCTTAAGAAAATCCCGCCAGTCAAGAAAATATTAAGATTTTGATTTTAAAATACATATTTAAAAACTAAATATACGCCAAATATAATGATGTTAGGGACATTTCAGGCAGGGTTACCTAGTGACGGTTGACGCGAGATTTACAATTATTTATTAAGTTTATTAATTATTATTCTTCTGAGCTAGAATTTATGCCCATCTTGGAGCAGATGGAATGAACCACGAGGATTCTTTTACTTTTGAAAATTTTTATTTTTGAGCATGGTAAAAGTATTCATTTTTTGTATTTCCTCTAATGTACAAAATGCAATCTGGACAAGCTCCGTAACATACAATCCCCTTGTTTTAAAACATTACGTTAAAAGCTTAGAGATACAAGAATAGAAATGAGATAAAGTCTATGAAAAAATATATTTTTCTGTAGAATCGACGTCAGTACGGGATAAGCTCCGCCCACCACCAAACTTGTAGCACCGAAATTAGCCAGCGATGATTTGTGTCAAATCTCTCCATGCCTGGAATACAAAAATACAAGTTAATTATTTCACCCATTTCAAGCTTCAACTCAACTTCCGAGGCAAGTTAATTTTACATCCGAAGGAGCATTCATGTTTTACGCTATCACATAATACTAAGTTAAGCTTTCCCTGTTGAAATAATAAATGTTCCCATGCGAATGTTAAATGGAGCTGATTCCAATGTCGTCGAAAACTTCAATTTTATTCATTTCAAAATGGATTTCAATGTGATTTTATCTCTCAATTTTGCGACCGTCTGTCGACTGCAGTTTATTTAGCATGATTTCATGTAATTCCACAACCCAATAAATATTCATGTGGCATTCTATATCGTTGATTTATGCTGGTTAATCTTTACATTGACACTTCATTTCTTCTCTGAACTTTGACTCGTCTGGTGAAAACAGAAGCCCAGTTAGAAACAACGTAAAAGCAAATTTGTATCTTTCCAAAACATAATCATTTCAATTTTTATCTTGTCTATATTCAAATTCGGTTTTCAGAACATGTCTAAAAAATCTGACCTGAAATCAAATAGCTTACATTGCACCAAATATCGACCCTACGTGAAATTGGGGATTTGAGAATGCTGCCGCGTGTAAAAAAACAATATGGAAAATTACTGTCTGCAAAAGGGTTTTTAAAACTTGGTTTGCGCAAAATTTGCGCAAATTTAGCTACAGCTAAATATTCCATAAATACCATTGACAACACCAATCTACGTCATGAGAAAATTTCGAACGTCTTCCAGAAAATTGGTTCGGCTTTCGACATTCCCAATCATAAAAAACACTTTCTTTCGTATTTGAAAAATAGTGTCACATTCAACATGAACGGTCCATTTTCATATTTCCTTAAAGCGGAACTTGCATCATATTACTTTTTGCAAACATCCATTCATCAACATGTTCCTATGTCTATTTTTGAGCAACAAACAATTTGCAGCTGAGTCATTTTTCTTTGCAAAAAAATGGCATCAAATTATTGCCTGTGAGAAACAAGTTCATTATCTCCGCTAATTATCTATTTTTACACCCGAAAGAAGCAAAAAAAAATATTAGTTTTTTACCAGAGGGTAGTGCTGCTGCCAATGCTGGGCAATTTTCCCAAGCTTCGCCTCCTGCTCCGGGGTGCAGACGCGGCACCGAGTTGTCGTAATCCCGGAGTACCGGTATGTGTAGAACAGTCCTGTTTTTTTTGCAATGAGAACATCCCAATGAATAAAAAAACTCGCATTTTCTCATTGTTGTATGCATATGCACTCAGGAAAGCAATAAAAAAGAAGTTTTTTCGGCAAGAGAATGACGCAAGTCAAGTCAAAGATGGAATGTTGTGAGGATGCAGCGGAAAGGAGGAAGATGCATGGAAGCGTGAAGATTTTTCTAGAAGCTGGAATGTTTTTCGGACGAAATTGCCTTTTTTTCTGCGGAAGAATGAAAATGGGTTTAGAAAAAAATTGCGATGAGGGGTAACAATCTGGTTGTTTGAAGGGCCGAAAAGATATTAAAACTGTGGTAAGATATTATTTGGGTGGAAGAAGATTCAATATCGAAAAATGTCAGATGTGTTACAATTAGTCGAAAATCAAAGATTTGATGCCAGTTTGCTGTAATGAGGAATGGAAAAGGAACAATTTGAGGGTGAACAATCGGGAAAAAGTTTCATTTGAATTTCTTAAGTGTTGGAATCGGGAAATACTACAACTGGTAAAATACGGCTAAATCCGAGAAATTTTACTTGCCATTCGGAAGTGCAAAAATCAAGCAGTCCAAAGTTGTAATAAAAGTCCATTGCCACGAAACATAAGGGAAAAGTTCAACTGTTGTCACATCTTGTAACAGAGAATACAATGTCCCCTTCAAAGCAACTCTTCGAATACAAACTCTAATATATGTACAAAGGAAGCTCTAATATACATATGCTTATCGGACAATTCAGATTATCTGCGGAAACCAGCAGTTTTGGGCAATATTTGCCATTTGAAAACGCGTGGAAAATCACCCACAATAATACAAGGACAGATTTTGGAAGCGCTTCTTTGCAGGGGGTGGGTTCACGTAAGATTATTATTGCCTGAAATCAGGAGAATTTAAAATTCGTCGGGACAAAATATAACAATCCATAAACTATTAAAGCAAAAACTACGAGTTACATAATTATTACTAGTGTACATGTAATTTTGATATTACTATGTATATTTAGGATACCCCTCTTTTGAGTGAGCCCCAAAATCGTTAAAATATTTTAAGCTTTTGGATGTACTATAATGATATCTTATTCGACCGAGTCCAGCCACCTATGCAATAGTTAAATTACAGCAAAGGGCAGCAAGAAAATTATGTCGTCTCAAGTCATCCGCTTGATCTGGCAGTAGCTTTGTAAAATATTCAGAAGTAATGGTATTTCTAAAAATGGTTTTTCTAAATTCTAACCCCTTGGCGAAATTCTACACCACATTTTATAAGTTTTGAATGGGAAATAAGTTAACACTTTTGGAATTGTCAGTGGCGAGAAAAGAATGAGAAGTAAAGAAAGCTATCAATGAATGCAATGCTACGATACGATCCGCGTCTGATTTTCGCAATTAATAGCCCATTGGAAGGAGCGATAAAAATGACATGTAACCTGAAATTTATAGATCGAACCTCCTCTAAATTACGGAGAAAATGAGAAATAACTTTAAAAATACCCAGAATTTATTGCATTGTGGAAAATAGAAGGCATCATAAGGACACGACAAAATATATATAGTTTTCCCTCACATTCTCCGTAATTTGGAAGCGGTGCGATTTATAAATTTCAGGTTATGCTGATTATGTGTAGTTTTTACGCCCTTTTTATTGAGCTATTGATAGCCAGGATCGGATGCGGAGGGCATCGTAGTACCGCATTATAATTAGGCGAAAGGAAAATACTTATAAGCAGAGCAGAAATATGTGTTTTATTGAGTAAATTAAGTTTTCAGTTGTTCTCGAATGTGTGGCACTTAATTTTCATCTCATTGGCGATCGCGTCGCACGGACCTGGAAAATAATAATTAAATTTTTTATTAGATAGAAAGCTTTAATGAAAGAAACCTGCGTAAGAGTGACAAATTCGCGTAGCAGTAATTTTTGCGAGCTGGCATGTACCAAAGTCAGCAACAATTCAGACTATGTACTATACTGCAAACAATTTAATCAATAAAAGTCGTAATTTGAGATGCCAAAACACTTACTTAATTTAAATTTTCCAAATACTAATTTTTTACTTGAAAATCAGTGGAAAAGTTTAGCTATGTAAATACTATTTGCTGCGTTTTTTAAAACTACGCAGGAAGTTTGATTTCTTAAATACAAAACTGTCAGGATCAAAATTATTTGTTTGAATTATTTGTTTCACATGCGAATTTTTTCTCACCCGAGTAAACCAAACAGCGCATGTGCTCCTCGACAAGCTCTGTGTTCTGCAGGTATTTGTCCACGTTGATCCTACCAAACAAAAGGAGATAAATAATAATTACGATTGGAATCGAGGAAAAGTAACATGGGCGAATACCAGTAAAATTTAGTAAATACTTTTTAGGACGTCCGAAATCTACCTACTTGAAAAACTATCCGGAACTCCAATGCCATATGGACAATTTAAAAAAGGAAATACTCAATGACTGGGGCATTGTTAGACAAACTATGTAATTACATCCGGTGGACATTTCGGTCATTATGCACATTTTCCACTGGAACAAACCAGTGGCTGGGAAGCCCTTAGCACTATAAATAATTGTTTCCAAATCAGCCTTCTGCCTTCCTTTTCATCTCGTTTTTTTACAAATACTAAAGGCAACAGAATCCCTTCCTCCGAAACTCTTTTTGGCACATCCCAAAAAACTTGTAAAAAAGTGCTCGACTTCTCTTTCACTAAACTTTAACTTGTAACTCGTCAAAACAAGGAGTAGTCTTGTACTTCTCTTTCATTGCCGGACGAAACCTGAAGCCAGGAGACTTGTTACATACAAGCGTATGAAACATGCTAAAATAACTTTGTTTATCGGAGGTGTTTAAAAACGTTACTTTATAGATTTGCGATATATTCGACGATAAAATAACTTCCTAATATGCTGGTTTGTAGGCTTTTCGATTTGAAATGAATCATCACTAATACTATCCAATAATCCCATTAGAAAATGCCGCTAAACAAGTTGTCTTGTTAACGAATACCGATAAAAATACAGACAAAATATTGTATTAGTTGGCACAGATTCGTCGTTTATGATGAAAAGATGAATATAAATTTCTTACAACGATCCAATCAAAAAGTCTTTGATATATTAGTTTTAAATGCAGGGTTCAAAAAATTTAGTCTGCAAATGTTTCACTTTAAATTCAAGTCGGGTTTTATTTTCGAGGTTTAAAGGTCAAGATAAGCCTTTTCAATTCATGAATTACATTTCTAGCTATATAATAATGCGTTAATGTTGTTTTTATAGCGCAACGATTCACGTGTGCAGAATTTGCAGCAGCCTTACGTCTTTATCGATATTCGAATTGAAAGTCATTGAAATGTTCACTAAAATTTTGCCTTGTCGGCATTTAGTTATCTGCCGATACGAAAAGCCTACTGGTGTGTCAACACTCATAGATATTTGACTCTCATAAGAGACTTTAAGTATGTCTATTTAAAAAGAGAATTAAAACACAAGCAATTAACAAAGTTACAATGAATTCTCGTTTCGACCTCATTTTTGGTATTGCTTCAGCAAAACTGTTTTTGCAAACTTAACAGATTATGATTGGCGGATCTGGTTAATTAATGAAATATTTTCGGTTTTACTGAACTAAAATGAAACTTTTTCGAGTCATAATTCGAGCAATTCGAGTATGCAAGACTGGGGCAGGTTGAAATAACGAATGCTCTCTATCGTGTCATTTTAACAATTCAAAATGTTTTGAATCCATCTGAGTCGACATGAACATCGTATCATTAATTGCGACTCAAGAAAACGTATCTGCAACATAAAAATATATTGCTCCAGTAGACAGATAAGTGACAAAATGTGCGACAAATTATAATTTGGTCAAGATATTAAAAATACTTTATATCAAAACCTAAACAAATTTACTTTCTTACTTTGCCCCGAAAAACTCAAAATGTTGCACCAAAAATCCAACACACTTTAATAATTAGAAAGCCTAATACACTCCGAAAAAACATTTTATAAATATTGATACACAAGGACGTATAAACTTAACAAATTTTCAACGTTCCTCAACCCTTTCTTCTCTCCGTTATTAAAAAACACTTCAATTTCCCCCTATGACGTCCACTCATTTCATCATAGCACATCATCATCATCCTCTCTTTTTCATACAAAAACTTTACCGATTTCCTAGAGACAAGAGAAAAAGCAACAAAACAAAATCGAACTTGCAAAAACTACTTTCGCTTTTTTTGTTTCTTACTTATCCAGTTTCGTATCAACTCTTTGTGGCAGCGTCGGCGAGATGAGCACGGCAAAAAGGCAGAAAACTAGGCCAAACCTGGCCAAGCTCTGGAGTCTCGAGTTGCCCCCGACTTTCATTATTTTCACAGACACCAAACGCAGAACAAACAAAAAACTTATGTTTTTTTTATCAAAAAATAAAAATAAAACTTTTCCTTTCAAAAACAGCTTTCTATTTTCACTGTTGCCGTTACTGTTACTAATGCACTTTTGGTTTGCACTTTTAAAAGGAATTAATTTTGTAGCAAGTAACTTTTGAGTAGAAGTCAAAATCACTATGAGATTTGGACCGGTTCAATCGACTTCTGGGACATAACTGATTGTGAGTCCTGCCATCAACACTAAGGCCGCAGGGACCCCGACACAGGGACTTTTTTAGGGTTCACTATCTCTTCCCGAGGAGAAATAAAATCGAGTCACGTGCTCACGTGACATTCAATTGAGAAAAAATGGGTAAATAAATATTAAATATATACATATACCGAAGGCTTGAAAGGATACTGATGAGGTGGAATGGGACATGGGGTTTGTGTAGGTCAAATTTTTGTCGAAGGTCTTCAAGGGGAGAAAATAAATGCTGTGGATGGGACCTTGTCCAGAAAGACCTTGGCAGGTCCTCTGTGGCACGAGTCACATGACAAGAGGCAGATAGAGGCAATGAAGAGTTGGGAAGTTGAGGGATGTGTCCTTGTCAAAGTTCTCAGGACTGAAACTGAAAGTATTTTTAGTCTGCTGATACACGACCGGCAACTGGATACATGTGAGGAAGGAAACAAATGTGGGGCGAATTGGGAAATCTGGCCTTTCAGGGTGAAAAATGGGTTCATGAAGAATGCAAACGAAGAAGTCTTTTACGTCAGGTTTGAATATTTACCGGTTTTGTCATCCATCTTCTGCTCGAAAGGCAGGAAAAAGTAGGCTGGTATTTTTTAAATTGAAGCGAATGTCATTTTATGTTTATACAATAACAAAATGGAATAGGAATAAGAATCATAAAAAATTTGTTGGCTCCGGCAGTAAGTTATCGATGGAAATCAAATTCAAAAAATTACATGCAAACATGCAAACTAAATGATTCTTATATCTCTAATTGTTCTATAACTTTTATTTTTAAAAAATCACAAGTATTTAAAGTGCAAATTTATATAGTATTGGTAATGTAATTAAAATTGTTATTGTATTACATGGATGTTTCAAAATAAAAACCTATTTAAATACTCTGGCTTCCGGCTGTTTATATGTATATTGGTATTTCTTTTTTGAAAGTTAATTTAGCCGAATTAGTTCCTTAAAACTGTCTATGTAATTTGCGCAAGTCCCCGGAACGCTTGCCGCAATTTTTTACAAGGTTTGGAGATCAGCTTGTGGATTGCAGGGAGTCACGGAATAACAATTGGCAATAGATGTTTTCCTCCACTTCAGGATAATTGTAACAACTTGATATGTGTTGCAATGAACAGATTCAAATATTTTCATTGCAATTTCCTGGTGACAAGATGACTCCCACAAAGATTACTGCCAAATGACATGATTCCCACTTGGATGATTGCCACCCGGGGGGATTGTCACCTGAGAAGATTCCCACTGGACATGACTTCCACTTTTCCAATGTTAGGTCAGGTTAGGTGGGAATCATCCAAGTGGCAATCATCTTTGTGCGAATCATCTGTGAAGCCAATTTCCTGTAACTAACAGTGATACTGTTAGTTGTGAGTGATGATGGTTATTATAAATCTCATCCATACGTTTTTCCATTTGGAAGGAGGAAAACGTTTGTTCCATGAAAATAAATCCAAAATGCCTAAACGTCCGTCAATGTCAATTGTATTACAGTATTTGTATCACAATGTCCCTGCCATGGAGTTTTTTCCGCCATTTTCCCTTGTATTTATGGCATTGGAGTTTTGGACGGTTTCTCGCAGTTGGGCTTCACTTGTTCTAAATGGCATTCGCCAAAAATTTTACCGGTATTTACCAATGTTAAGGTTTTATCGATTCCAATACTAGACACTAGCATTTACGAAGCGATTTGTACCACCACGCCGAGTCATTTGCGTGAATTCATCATTAGATATGATAAGTTTCGAGTAACAATGTATCTTTTGAAAAATGAAAATGCATTATGTGGCCCATTCTCGAGAAAGCCTTTTTAAGTCAATGCGATCTAGTTGCTTTATTAACTTTCTCCGTTCCGTTTTCTGAATGATTCTGTCAATATTGGGGGTTTTCTCAATGTGATGGAAAAAACGCTTTTCCTAGGAAAATGCCCAAAAATCTTTTTAAAAACTGCCCAAACGTCCGCTGAATGTTTTACAATATTTATCCCACGATACCCACAGCCATCGATTTTCCCCACTTTTTACATTGTGTACCATACGTAATGGGAGCACGAAAACTGCCCTACCGAAAACTGCCAGTACGAAAACTGCCAGGTGCGAAAACTGCCAGATCAAAGTTTTGAGAAAATGCATATGAAATTAGTAAAATTATAACTGGCAGTTTTCGTACCCAGCAGTTTTCGTATCTGGCAGTTTTCGTGGAACCACATAATGGCATTCGAGTTTTGAACAGTTTTGGGCAGCTAGGTTTTGTTTGAGTCCAAAATGGTATTTACCAGTTTTAGCTTTTCCCCAAATTCAACACTAGCCTCTGTTTTGAATGCCTTTTTGCCTGGATATAATAAGTACAAATTGTAGCAGAATACATATGTATGTGCACATTTAATTTTCTTGCTTCTAACGTTGCATGGGTTTTGCGTACCTGTCGTAGGATGGAACAGCTACGGTCATGTCAAAAGTCTTATATATGGCACTTTGCTAACATTTACGATGAAAGTTTCAAATCGGACGCAGAAATATTCTAGACTGCTCGAATTCAATAAAAAATATTACTAAATGTGCACCAAGCACCTGAATTGTTTGCATGTTTAAGGGCAAGAAACGACCCCATCCGGGATCGGATGCTTAAAATGAGTTCTATTAAAATCCATGAATTGCAAAAAATATTTCCAAACTAACAGCAAACACTATCCAAAAAATTTGTAAATCTGTTTTTGCTTTGATGGATTTTCGAACATGTTGAAATAGAATTGCCAATGCTTCCCCCCACACAATATTTATTTCTATAGCAATGGAGACTTCGTATCCGCTGAGGCCATTTTTTAAGGAGTCGTCACACATTCTTGGTGACTCATAAAGTGCAAGCCAATTGCTGAAGTTTAGCTCAACTGGAATTTGTGTATTGCGACAGATTAATACCTCATCGTCTGCTTCGAGATGTCGACCGTGAATGTGGAAAAATGGCAATATGGTTTTTGTTTAACATGGAAACCCTGTAAGAAATAATCAGAAAGAGAAAACCAAAAATTTTTAAGTCACCAATCCCATAGTCATTAATTCCAAAGAGTATAAAAATCTAAAAAAAAATATGAATCAAACACGAAAAATTTTGTCAAAACATATAGAATATAACTACCGAAGCCGAATTAACGGATGTTATAATTCTATATATCAAGTTAAGCTAAACGTACATCGGTCTACTCAAAATAAATTAAAAATGTGTATTTGGCAGTAAAGTTTCCAAGCTTAGAGTGTCAATTTTGCACTTTTTTTTGCATTTTTTGAAATTCCTACTTCGGAGTTGGGCCGTTCCTGCATGGATTAGGAAAATATGGACCATTTTCTACTATTTGCATCACTTACAATTAGATTTGTTTTTGCACATGTTTTGAGTTTTAATGTCTTCACATAGGATTGAATTGTTAGAGATATTTAAGTGGGCCAGTGTGCACTGTTCGAATTCCATTACAGCATTATTAAATGTGCATCAAGCACCTGAATTGTTTGCATATTTAAGGACAAGAATCAACCCGAGCTGGGATCGGATGCTTAAATTGAATTCTATTAAAATCCATGTATTGCAAAAAATTGTTTGGAAACTAACGACAAATACTTCCCAAAAACATAATAAATCTTCGTGTTTTGATGGATTTCAAAAATGTTGAAATTAAATTCCCAATGCTGCCCACACAATAAACATTTTATCTTTACTAATCAATCTGATTTGTAGAACGTAAAAAAATGTTGCCGTGTTCTTAATCAACATGCGGTGATCGACATATATTCCGCTTGCAAACACTTGAGATTTTTAAAAAATCCATTTCGCTTTGACAGCTGAAAGAGATATTTCCAATTTGTGACAATATTATACAATACCTGTAGATGCAAGTCCATGAACGTTTGGAGTTACCGAATAATGCAAATATTTGTTAGTCATCACGTATGTATTCACTGCATATTTTGCCTGATTTTTAATTATCTCTCTCTATGATAATATTTCTATAGCAATGGAAACTTCGTCTCATCTGCGGCATTTTTTAAAAGAGTCTTCACTCATCACGGCATTTGCATACTTGGTGACTCATAAAGAGCAAGCCAATTGCTGAAACTTAGCTCAACTGGAATTTACAAATTGACTCAGATTTCGACTTCTCGGTGTAGCTAATTTGACATTGGTATGATATCCCTATAGTATTTTTGTTTCAAAATTATGTTTCCATAAGTTATAAAAATTCAATTTCAATTTCTCCAGTTTCACATAATTTCATATCAACTATAATATGCTGAAAATGGTAATACGAAAAACTTGTAATTTGTACTATAAAAATTGGAATACGCTCTTGTACCCATAATTACATATCAACTATAATATGCTGAAAATGGTAATACGAAAAACTTGTAATTTGTACTATAAAAATTGGAATACGCTCTTGTAATACAGCGGTTACTGGCTACTTGCACTTTTACGAACGACAACAATTTCAGTTCACCCCATTTTCTAGAATTCATGGTCGGTATGTCAACCTAGCGTATCATCTGCCTGCATTTTCTCTGAATCTGAATCTAATATTTTGAAAACAAATGAAAAAAATATGTCACGTCCACGTCACCGTCAACAGTAGTCAGTCCTCAGTCCGTTTTCAGCTTTGTTCCAGTTCATCCGAATTCCTGAAATGAATTGTTTTTTGTTGCAAGAATCATCTTCCCTTTTCTTGAACATTTTTTTGCCTCAATCCATATTCCACACTTTCATCGTACTTAATTCTGGCCTTCTTTCTTACAATCCTTATATGTACATATGTCAGCATCCGTCCGTCCCCAGAATCTGTCTTGAGTTCCGCTGCATCCTGACTGACCGTCATTCAAGTCATGCTTTTTTTCGTTTAATTCAATATCATTTTCCATGGAACGAGGTTACACTTTGTGCCATGCTGAGTTTTTTTCCGCTGCAAGTTTCACCATAAACATTTCAGCCTTAGTAGTTTATACATAAGTATTTGCTTAAAATCCTTGCATTGCATTTGGAGTTTTCAGTAAGAAGATTTCAGTTTGCAGAGTTCAGAAGAAGAAAGGTGAGCTTTTGGAAAACAATGAAAATGAGCCAATGAGACGGTCAATGAAAAGGAGTTTCGTGTTGTAAACATACATGGGCATTTGACGAACCACACACACACCCAACACACATGGCTGTGAAAGTTCATACCAC
>JAHZMY010001398.1:0-14580 GCA_027743915.1 Seira sanloemensis
GCCAAGAGCTCCAATCCAATATCCTATCGAATCGCACCGATTGATTGTACTTTGATGAATATTTCATCAGAGAGTGCGTATGCTCCAAGTAGCCCCTTTCAATTGGCAACAGCGATAGTGACCAGTTTTGGGACGCGAAGACTTTGTCACGTATTTCACCAAGTGACCCACGCAGTGAAATTGAGAGCGCTCATAACATTTATGTACCAAAAGAACATGAAATACTTGAGGTTGAGCAATATCGTGAGTGAGCAGACCACAGTAGCACCATTTAATTAGCCATCGGCCGAAATGAAATCAATTTATAATCAGAAGGTAATTTTTTTGACTTTGTTATAATTACTCATTTTTACAACCGTTACGGCTTGTAATCAAAACAAGATGCTCTGCCCTCTGCCTGCTGCTGCTGCCTAAACGAGAAAATCTTCCTCGAGGCAGTTTTATCACCAATTCTATTCTAATTTGCGTAGTCGATAACTCATACCGACACGCCGACATGGTTACTACCAACCTGACCAAACATTGGACAAAGGATGAGAGAGCTGATGAAACAAAATTAATTATTATTTTGCATAGTGTCGGATTCAGCATTGTAGCCAATCGATGCATCTCTTTGATTTTTTTTGCACAAAGGCAACTGTCACAAAGAAAGTGAACTTTAAAAAATTAAGTGACGCACTCTCAGACCATTTACTCATTTACTTGTCCCATTTTCTCATTATGCTGATCACGAATTACCCTAAAAAAGCAATCGGAGCGTAGACTAATACTTGTTATGAGCACATGCCATTCATTCAATTCTGTTGGGTTTAAAGAACTTGCGTAATCATTAAGACGGAGGCAGATTATTCAATAATCATAAAGGGCTATTATTTTGAACCTTGTCCTTTCCTCACTTGCACTTTAAAATCTTATAAGTATGCGTGCGCTTGTGAAATACACACGATGACGAACCTTCTGCAAAGATTTTTGAACACGGAGCCAGAGAGTGGAAGCCTACACGCCTCACGATCTTGGACTGTGTGCGTCTCACAACGTATCAATATCAATCAGTCCTACAAACGTAATCTAAATTGATTCCTGACCAAATATGGACATGAGAAGCCCTTGTACATATTTCTCTTCGTGTTCAGTTCATGAGCATTAAAATATTTTTTTTGTGAATTATTGGTACACTTGGGTCTGCCTTTATTGAATGAGCTAAATTACGAAACCGTTCTTCGACTCGGCCAGCATTAATTGTAAAAGCGCTCATCTCTCGTTGAGAAAAAGTCCCTGCAATGACATTTTCAAAGTCCCTTCGTGTGGATGACCAAAAAGTAGGCAACTCGGCTGTTTTCAGACAAAATATATATAAGTGCTCACCTTAACCCACCTTTTGTCCATTTTCTCCTGAGAACGTATTCTATAGTATTCTCTCTCCGCCGACTGTCGACACTTCCATTTTTGATGAGATGTGCAGAATTAAAGATGTAGAGGAAAAAAGATAAAAAATACGCATGTCTAATTTCTGTACCTGGTGCATGCTGATCGGTAGCCTGTGTTGTGAGTTGTGACGCTCTAAAAACTCCTTTGTGAAAATGCTCGGTTTGGCATGATTATTCGAATCAGTAGTCGTTATTTCGTAGGTATTTACCATCTTGTTTGACAAACTGAATTTGCCAAAACTTGCATAATGTTGTTGATCCTGATCTTGTTACGCCTTAAAATAGACATTATTCAGCGGCGCAACATTGTCCTTGAATTTTCCTATTTGTGGTAAGGACCACACGACACGAAAAGCCAACTCTTGATAGATGACGATGATGATGATCAGAGACATTCCTTTTTTATTTACGCTCCTTTAAGTAAACTTTGGCATTTAAAGCGACGGGAAGACACAGGAGGAGTCGACAGATCAGAATATATGAATTTTTTATTGAATATTAAAATATACTTGGAGGTGAGGAGAAAACTCTTTAATTTATGGTCTCAGTCAACGCAGGTGGCAAAACGCAAACCGCAGAATAAAACTGGAAATCCTCTTTTTGCAGATTTGCATACAACATAAGTAAGTAATGTCTCTCATTCTCAGTCGAAAATTGATTTGTGAAGAATTATCATTTGTATTTTTGGAGAGATTATGAAAAAATCTTTTGTATTTTAATATTCCGCAAACATCCCTGAATTAATTGAGCAGTGCCCTGCATTACGTAATCATTACCGTTGTCGCGTCATCTTCAATAGGGATATTATGCAAAGAAGCTTTAGGGGCCATTTTCCATCTATTTAGGTCCAATGGAGTTTCCTCCGCCCACTCATTACAGACATATTCTTGTATCTTTTTTCCATTGGTCAAAACATAACTTTTATGAGTGCAAGAAAAAAATATGACAATGTCCCCCTCAAAAAGGAGTCGATTACTAATGCTCATCTCCCTAAAGTCGCACTGGATGTGGAAATTGTCTTGTTATGGACCACCAAACGTTTGAAAAAAATTGAAGTAGTTTGCATCATCATGTCATAACATCATCTCGTTTGCATCTTATTTCGTTATTGGTCGGTCTCATTTAGGTAAACAAAATGAGGTGTAATAATCATTTACACAAATGTAGTGGAACACAAAAACACATTGCATCTTCTTTTCAAAGAAACATTTTTGAAAAACTCTGAAGAATCAAAAAGATCATCATACACGCACATCTTATACATATGTGAAGATGTGCAAGGAGCACGTGAATTGAGCTTATATCATTAGCAATGAGACAAGACATGAATCAACGACCGCAACGCAACTGCCCACGCACGCATTATGCGTGCATCTTGAGAAATGCCAGACTTTTGTATTTTAAAAAGTGGAGAATTGAGCTTATATCATTAGCAATGAGACAAGACATGAATCAACGACCGCAACGCAACTGCCCACGCACGCATTATGCGTGCATCTTGAGAAATGCCAGACTTTTGTATTTAAAAAAGTGGTTCTCTCTTGATTAGGCTGGGTTCATTCCCATTTGGAACTTTATATGGAAATCATTAGGCTGTTAGACACTATTTCAAAGTTCACTTTTCCCATTTACTCCAATACCAGAATAAAAATACACAAACATAAAAATATATGCAAATCCGAGTCTAAATTTAAACTCACAATCGCAATCCAAAGCTTTGATGCGATATTATTATTATCATGGTGCATATGTGATTAAATCTAAAACATCAAAGCCATAAATCAGCCCAGTTGGACATAAATAACCTGTGTGAGTGGTTACAGGTGCCCATGCAGTCCTAATACAATCTTGATTGACTCCATCATAGATGCACACATTGTACTTCATATCTGCGAGACACCGTCAAACAATTAAATATTGAAGCCAATAACTTCGAGAGCTATATTCGGTGATTACACGTTACATTCTTTCTTGAGACATGAAACAAAAGCTGAGCCCTGTCGTTCGTGGCCCTGCCCAAAGAAACCATTTCCGCCTAAAATACCTCACTTGTGACTTGTCAGACCTCTCTCATTCACAATCGCATTTGTCATTATTGCATAATAACATAACATTACATTACATCGTCTCAAATTTCATCGGCTCAATAAATTATCGTTCGCTCAAAGAATTGGCTCGCCTTCGTGTTCACAAACACGTAACCTAACATTCACATATAATCCTGTGCATATCTGCACTTCCTAAAAGCAAATTCCTCTGCCGATCATTCTGAAACGGAACAAACATTAAAAGGCAATAAATTTCTCTTCGAAAATAAATGCATATCAATAATGCAATAGCTTTTTGAAGCGGAGCATACATACATGCATGCAGGGCAATAATATTTTTTTATATGTTGGATTATTCAGTCCAAATAAAAAATCTGCATGCGTTAACGGTTAACCCACATCCCTACTGCGTACACACACAAATCATCTCTTTTCTCTTCCCTTTCATTTGTGTCAATTAAGCTATTTATGATGCATGAAGATTAACCTATACACAGACAGGCGCAAAAACACTCCGTCTCTTGAAGAGAAAGAAAGAGATGGCCATTTTGAGATAAGGAAAGTGCAACTCAAGCAATATAATAATAGCAAGATGACAATACAGGAATTCAACCATTTGTCTGTGAAAAGGAAAATGATGAAATGGACTCCGAAGAAGGCTTCTGCTGCTGCTGCTGCTACGATTTTTTCGAAACGCCGAGAATGATAATACATATAAAAAACGCTGTCCACACGCCTTAATTCTTGCTTCCCACCGGTGCCACCCCTTTTGCACTCTGCAATTACATCTTGACAAGATTACGCACTGCATTTTGACTCGTAAATGGAAGTATTATTATTAAGATCTAAATGTTAAGAATTTTAGTTGCTACAGCCTAACTGACAAGGAATCGATCGATGGGATTGTAACGACAGAGTCGTGATATGTCGCAGTGCCTGTGATAAAAAAGCGGAATATCGCAAAAGGGCCTTTCTCAAAAAACATTTTTGTACATACATCTGCATCATGTGGACAATGCATTTCAGCTCAGGCTCAAACAATCATTTGTGCTATTCGCAAGAGGTTAAAGTTGGACATTTCGTAAAAGAAACAGAGATGATGTAATGCCCATTCTTGTCGATATCTTTAAGAAGAGGGATGAAAATGAAACATGATGAGTTGTCGAACAATCCATCGACTGTAATAGTCCTAAACTTAAGAAGAGAAATCTCGATAATCTCCACTTTTTCCTCTTCTCCAATTCACCTATGCAAAAAATATAAGAATGAATGACAAGACAAGAAATCAAGAGAGGAACAGAGATACACTTGCACAAAAAGATTTTCCCATATTGGTCAGAGTCGACAGATTAATGGACAGTTTAGACAGGAACAATATCGACAAATACACAACTCGACGATGATGAAACGGCTTACAGCGGATTAAAAATGTACATTGAAGAGTGAGTTTTTCCCATATTGGTCAGAGTCGACAGATTAATGGACAGTTTAGACAGGAACAATATCGACAAATACACAACTCGACGATGATGAAACGGCTTACAGCGGATTAAAAATGTAAGAAGAGTGACATGTGCTGTGTGCATCAGAGATTGCAATGTTTTAAGGCGGTGTACGACTTTTGATGATGATCAATCCAAAGTGATTTTCATTTTCTCTCCGCATGTGAACTGAATTCATTTCTCTTTTGAGTTGAATGAAAAAGCTTTTTTTTGCAAAATTAGATCATAATCAAAGGCGCCTGTGTGATGACTGATAGTTATAAAAGTCTTTCATTATCATAGATTTCGCTGATTTTTTTTCTTCAAGCATTACATCACTCAAACTGCCCGAGGATGGTGTCAAAATATACTACATTTGGAATTAAAAATCTACAAATCCAGACTCAAAAAGATTTTAATTCGCGTTTATATACCTTAATATCTTATAATGGGAACAGGGGAGTAAAACAATTAGCAAATTATCACTACATTCATTAATTGCATTGAAGCCGGTTTAATTAGCTTGGATGGCTTAATTATTCCTTTTCATGCGGATTTAAGCGTGTGTATCATCCCCACACAAGTTGACTGAGAGATCCCCTGCTTCATTCAGTACCTTAAGCTGTGTGCTTGTAGAGTAATGATGGTAATAATGATACACATTTTTTATTAAGATCTAGAAGAAATGCCATGCAGCCTTTTTCCTTCATTGCATTTTCCCACTTTAATGACGCATTGTGAAGATGTAAAAGGGCATAATTTTGATTTCAACTGTGACAACTTTCTGTTTGCCAGGTTAAGGAAGTCGTTTCAATTCTATTAAAATGCATTTTATTTTATAGTAAGAAGAGTTAAAATGGTGCATCATGCAGTTTTGGCCTGTTTTCTGGGCTCCCAGCGATTAGCATATAATGAGGTGGTGAATCGTTACAATAATCATTATTTAATCATAAAATAAATTTTACAATTTTACATTAGCATTTTTAACTTCTCGTGTAATCCAGCCCCACACCGAGTCACAAGGTAATTGTCGACAACTGTAATGACAGGTTGTAATTGCTAACGGGTCAAAGTTCTCATTTCTTGATCTCGCACGCCTCCATTTCTATTCATGAAATTGTTCTTTTTATGCGGATGACAAATTTTTAAAATTGGAAATAATGCTAATTTTATTCAAAATTCACTCCAAGCCTAATATAAATATAAATAAGAGTAATATATTAGTGAATTTATGAATTAATTACGTGATTACTCACGATTTGCTCTTTGATTGATGTTGTAAACTCATGCAATGGTGCATGGTTCAAACCAATTCATTACTCAAGAATTACGGAAACTATTTACGATGCACTTTAAACGGGCAGAATTTTAGGAAATCATTGTAAACCAATCTAGCGTCGCTTTTAAACTCATTAAATATCCTCCACGCAAAAGCCATTACAGGCCAGCTAAATATAAAAAAGCCTGTGATGTCAATCAATCATCCCCTTCTTTCCTCGAGTCATGTGAGTTCAATGAGTTCAGCGGATCAACACTTTCTTCCCATTAGAGCCCATGGCTGAGATTAAATAATATCCGTATCCTCCTCTTTTAAGCATATTCCTGTCTTGAGGAAAGAGGTTTGACAAAAGTGTATCGATTCTTTAAAAATCATGTTATCAATACCGTCCCCTTTTTCAGCTATGAAAGTAATGTGCACACGAAAAATGAGAGGTAGAAATTGGCGCGTCGCAGCCCCCTATTGCACCTGATCTAATAAATCATTTCACTCTCTGCAATATGTATATCCCTATTTAATATTAAATAATGATCCATATCTCTGCCCCCAGCATTTTTGGCACACGAGACGTTACGAAAAAACCAGAATGGGTATAATTTTTATTAAATTAGATTGTATCGGTTGGTGCCCCTATGGGATCTCCCTCACCATCATCGTCATATTACATCCTCCTGAAATTATCATAATGCCCAAATACAATTAGACATTCCTCTTTGATTATTTCATTTTTATCGATCAAATGTCTGAAATGTAAAACCACATCAAAAGGGAGAAAAAGAAAACCGCTACCATCCCATAAAAACAATCAAAAAATTGATTTTCCTTCCTATGCATGCGGACTCGCAAACAATTTAAAAATAATTTGGCCTCCCCGTGGGACAATCCCTTTTAGAAGGAGCCCCAAGTTAAGCCATAGAAGGAGGCAGAGCGCACCTCCAATAAAATATCAATATCGGATGATCTAAAATCGCTCAAGTCTTTCTTTTAGCCATCAGTAAATATAGGAAGTGGAGCCTATATTATTGTATAATATAGGCCGAACAGAATTTTTTCAAACAAAAAGGGTTGTCTCTTTAACCTGCACAAATGTAGAAATCTTTTTAAAACAATTGAAAAACTCTTATCTGTGTGTGAGGTGAGCATGACTAATCCAAAAAGTTTACCCTTCTTCAGTAAAAAGTTGGTACAAAAAATGAGCTGAAAATCTATATGCGCACATCTAAATAGTGATATAAAATGCTCATGTGAGAAACGGTTATAGCCTCCTTGCGCAATATGATGCTCAACGGTCAGAGGGCCAATCCAATTTCGTTGCATTTCAAAAGTTTACGAGGACGGGTTGGAAAAAAGTGCACTTTTGGGTGACTCCATATTACTCTTCTCTAGGCTTTGAGGCAATAATATTGTTTTGAACCATGAGAGTTATTACTATTGCGATATGGTCATTGTTTAATTCATGTATTACGTATTTTTGGCATATCTCTACAGAACATCCTCCTTTCTTCTATTTGACTTTACAAAACAAAAATTCTTTGGATGGGCATGACTCTCGCACAGCAAAAATTCTTGAGTTGAAGAAGTTTAAAGAGCTCTATTCAAATATTGTCTATACGCATAAAAGGAAAGAGTTTAGAGCTGATTGCCCCATCCACCGGCAAGTGCGGCTCTTGACCACATACAAATATAGTCTTACTGTTACACTGAAGACTGAAGTAATCTTAATAAGAATTTAGGACCACTTTTGTTTCTCTCCCTTCCATTGTCCATTTTTGTAGCTGCCTTCAGAGAAATAATTAGCATTTGAATTGAAAAAAAAAACTAAGAACGAGAGTGAAAATGAGAGCCACGCGAACAGGCGAGCTCGAGAAAACCCTTTTTTTTCTCCTTACGATATATTAATGAATACCTCCATATTTCCGATTCTACTAAACACAGTTATAAATAATTCAACGTTTTCAATTTCTGAGACGACGATCGGAAAAAATAGGCAAGGCAAAGCGAGGAAAGTTAATTTTTCCACGATTAATTGAAACAGGTGCCATTTCTCCTTATAAAGTTTTTATAACTGCCCAGCATGAACTACTCTTGCTATTGATTTTTTTCCGTCGCATCCCATTCAAAAGCTTGGACTTTGTTCTGAACAATGTATACTAAAGTTTAAATGACCACTTATTCTCTCATGAAGGAAATGCTTATATTTTTTTCAAAGCGCACATATTTTAAAAGCATTTCGATTGTCTAGCAAAAGAATAAGAACTTGCTGTACACCTTGAACGATTTTGCATTTTTGCAAATGTGTGCAATGTCTCTCAAAGAACGTGATCATACACATAAAATGAGTAACGTGTGGTGAGCAAAACTCGAGCTAGTTTTGAGCCGGCGTCTGAGTGAGGTGAAGCAAATTTTTAAAAGATAGTCTTTGATTTTCAACTTTATGCTTGATTAGCTTCATGCTGCATGATATGCTAAAATTTGAGAGCTTTTTTTCTTGATTGAATTGTGCAGTGAAACGATGCAAAGCGTAAACACAAATGTGACATAAACAAATTATCAGATAATCATTTCGTGGTATAGGATTATACAGCTCGCTTTAAATCTATTAAGGCACATTGTTCTTGAAGCACAATGAAATTCGCTACGGTTCACGCAGGTAAAGGACAAAAGCAATCAAAATATATTGGATTTTCAGAGCCTTTTTTGCAAACAATGCATTACATAATTTTTTGAAAAAAAAAATTAGCTTGAATAGCAGGAATTCCTGCAATCTGTTTTCCGGTTCCGCTTCAATTCAAACCTAATTTTAAACCTAACCACAAATTAAGCACTTGAAAACTTGCATTACTTTATCTATTTCGTCTTGAGCTTATGTATACATATGTATGTATATGATTACTCCTTTCATGATTTGATAAGATTTCTTGAGCCGAATTGCTGAATGACGTTCCCACAATTTTGTGAACTTTCAGCATTGAGATCGTAGCAAGGTAAGAAAAAGTGCGCATATATGTCTATGCGGAATTGAAAGAAATGCAAGAAGACTGCCGTATCATATTCAATTACGCAAAATATTGCACAAAAATCTCGTAAAAGGTCGCATGGTATATAAATTTTTGCTACAATTTCAATTTTATAAGTAAAGGCCATAAAATGTCTCCAATTACCTACTGTTTTGTCCGCGACGACTATTACATGTACTTGAGGTTGATTGTCAAGGACTCAAAATTATACGGCACGTTCCCTCCATCAAAAATTCCCTGAAGATGCGTCACTCACACAAAATTACCATTCACCTCACTTTTGTGTATTCTTGTAAATGCTGACTTCTTCAAAGGGATTTCTTCACTTTGAATACAAAAAAGTGCATAAAAGTCGTATTCTTTGATGGCTGAANTGTATTCTTGTAAATGCTGACTTCTTCAAAGGGATTTCTTCACTTTGAATACAAAAAAGTGCATAAAAGTCGTATTCTTTGATGGCTGAATAGCGCAGCGTCAACGGAATCGGCTTATTCACCTTTTTATAGCACACATACTTATTGCTCAATCTATGGCGAAGACAAAAAGCTTTAAGTTCTCCTTAATACATTTTGTCAGAATGTCAGGGGAGACTTGAAAACCCATTGGAAATGTCAAGGGATGTCACAAGGCATTCACATGCCCGATTAAAGGTTCCATTCAGCTTTTATCAGATGATTCTTAAATTAGGCAAATTCTTCAAAATCCCATTTAATATGAAGCATATTGCATCACATGCAGGTACAGGTTGAAAAGCTGAAAGGATATATGTATGGAGTGGCAGTAAATCCCTTATAATTTATGGTGGTCAGTCAAAAAAGCACTCTGCTTTCAAAATGTTTGGCTTTGGCTGATGTTCATGATCAAAAATTTCAATTTTATACAACAAAAACATTTGAAAAGTTCGAAGAAATGAAAGTAATGGGGTCATAGGTACATATACCTGGACCATTTTCACAAAAAAATTGCTCCTGAATGAAATAAATTCTTCAGCCAAAATATACGTAATCTTGTGTAAATGTTTTGAAAGTACTCTCATATTGCCCCGCCCGAAACGAAATCACATAAGTTCAAGTTAATCTCTAAATAAATTCTCTAATCATCCAATAGCCGCCACAGAAGCAAAAGCATAAATGTGCACAAAATCCTGAAACACGTTTCGCATGTTTTTCCTTGATCGAAAACTTGTAAACTGTCGCAAATGGAGTTTGATGGAGACGCGATAATATTTTTTATGTTTCTTCTTCTCAGCATAAAATGTTAAATTGAAGATGATGAAGCAGCGCACATAAACGTAACTTCATCTCACACCTTTTTTCCTACTACAAATAAAACGATCCTGAGAGCAGAGAGGGAAAAAATCGTGCGAATTATTTTTTTGCACACTTTTGGATCCACCAAGCTGACAAATAAATTTTCCAAAAATCTAGTGAAAAAGCTGTACGAAAGTCTCTAAACTTTCGATAAGGAAAGCTTTTAGCTCGCATTATATAAGCATTAGGTAATTTATGAACTTTCAAACTGAAATTTACGAGGATACCTCCGCATAAGTTCCTATCCTGTTTCATTCCATCTTCCATCTCTCATTTTCTCCTCTTTGATTTGCTATTATTAGCTGGTACATAAAACTGAAGCAGTTCTTATGTAAAAATCTACACGTGATCAAAAAATATAAATAAATTCCCTACCCGTAAATTTTTACGAGCTGAAGCTTTCTTCACGACCCATCACTCTCCCCACTCCACAACTTACATGGTTCTTAGCAGTAAATCATTGCGGAGGAAAGATTCGCGATTCACAATTCGCTATTTCTGTAGTTCTCACTCAGTTTGCAATTTAATTTTGCTGACATGATAAATCAAAGTGGAAAAAAATCATCATCATGTTCCTGTTCCTCACAACGGCAAACCTGGCTCCTGGCCATTAACTAGATATTTTACGCCTAGTGTTTTAAAGTAACACAGCAGCAGGTATGAGAAATGAATGTTCCTTCTGAAGCTTTTGGGAAGTTGTAACTCATCAGCTTGAAAAAAGTTATTATTATTTCTGACTTGACTTTCGTCTCGTGTCCTGTTGTTTGATGGGCTGAAATTGTGCGAAAAAAAACTTGCGGATATTTTTGCCACTTTCCACTTTGTCCCGTGCTATGAGTTAAGAAGAATTTAGAAAAGTGTCAGAAACTTCTAAAAGTTGCTTCTAAAAAAGTAACATGCAATTTTCATATCGCGTTTCATTTTTTATCGATTTCAACTGAATTCAAGAAGAAAAAAACATGGTAGTCTATTGGGATTTCACGTAAATTTCATGATTATAGAAAAGCCACTTGTTTAAGAAAAATATGATCACACTTTTTTAGCATCTACGGCCGCATGGCATGATTTCGATTAGATATAAATTTCATGTTATGAACCGGTGCCAAAACCCATACCCATAAAATGTGTGGTGGTTCTGAAGCAGAAGCTTTTGTGCGGGATGAGAGAATATTATATTATGTGACTAATCTGAAGAAAAAAGTGAGGTTGTAAAGATAATCTTTTTTCTGTTCTTTGAGCAGGTAGACAGTTTTTCAGGGCCAACATCCATATTTACATTATCGTTACAATAATGGTTAACTGCGTCTTTAAGGAGGAATTAAACAGATATCAAAATTGATGCTTGTCTTGATGCTTTTAACTGCACAGATTTATTGGTCTAGGAGAAGATAAGATTAGGGAATCGAGTTATCGGCTATCTATTATAATTTCTACTCAAAATTAGTCTTTTTGCATGGCTCGTACCTAAATTTACTCACGAACTCTCACATCCACATCGTGCCATTTCCTTCTCTACCTTAATGAGGCAATAGCGACAGATAAATCACATGAGACATGCACACAAAACTATATGTGCAAATAATGTTAAGGAGGCATTCAATTTATAATTAATCTTTCTCTAAATTTATACAAGTATTGGGTAATTTCTATAGCCAAGTTGTGCGTAAGTAGGGACATCACAACACATTCCAATTATCTCTCTCCAATCTCTCAAGGGGAATTCACAGAATTGTTCTCTAAACTCCAAGCATTTTTAATCACTCAAGGAATGTGAAAAGTGAGAAGGATAACGTGTTCTCAGCCCAAAAACCATGCTCACTCCATGCGTAAGTACTCTTTTAGATACGTCGTAGTGGTCAAGCTTCAAAATGATAAGGTGGACAATAGGAGACAATGCACACACATGCATTTCTGCAGAGCCTTAGGAACAAGTGACACATGACAATTTACAACGAAGGAAATCAGATAGCTCAAGAAATGGTTTTTGGGGTAAAATGCTTTAAACTCTTTCCTTAAGGCTTAAGCTATGTGTGCTACACCTCAAGTGGAAATTGACATGATAAAATCTAATTAATCAATTAAAAAATTGTTTCTGTAACAGAGCTGAGGTTCTTATCTAGTCGATGACCCACCTCTGACCATCACTTAAATTGGATATTTTTGTGCGATAAGGGTTCACGCAATTTACTAATGTACTAGTACTTAAATTATGTGACGGTTATGTGAAGGAGAAATGCTAAATCAATATGCGGAGGTATTACGCAATGTGTCTGCGTCTGAGTCATTCTTGAGCCATATTTTCAAAGGTCACTCCGTCCGTCCACTCACTCCACCTAACTTTTTTTCCTTATCTAGGTTACAGAAAACTGCTGAGTCTCTGATTGCATTTTCGTGAGTATCAAGTGAAATTATGATTTTTTTATTTTCTGAGATAACAATCATGTATCGTGTGAACGAAATTCCTGAGACAGTTTTTAGGTGATTGCACAATGCACCATTACTGCAGAGTATTGCGTGCGATGAAACGAGAGATAGGCGAGGTATGATTGGTAATTATATATTCTTACCTTTGATTTCCTACCTTTAAATTTTTTAATTAACTTTCCTGACCTTGCGCGTGGTGATTTATGCGTGCAATTGTTGGGAATTGTGGGGTGACGATGTTTATGTTTGCTCAGAGGTGGACAGTTGTGAGGACAATTATATGGTGGTGAGCAATCACCTTTTGGTTTTTATGAGATTTTCTGTCTGTCTTAAAGTGCCCCCGGAACACAAAACGTGATATCAATATTTATAGTTTTGGCGAGTATGGAAAACTATTTTCTTTAAATAAAGCCATGTCGCTTCCCACGTATTGAAACAGGAGCAGAACAGTCTATAATTTGGAGACACTGGTCATTACAAAGTGCTAATGCTGGTTGTTGTGGTGATTGATTGATTATCCATAATTAAATTATATGTCATGCCTACTTCCTATTCCACCCCTTTGTCTCAATCAACTGAGGGAATAATTCATGTTTTCAGAAATCAGTTCAATGTGAAATCTGAGTAAACAAAGGAATTGCTCTTTTTCACCTGAAATGTTAATTTAGTATAATCAAATAATTGCTGGTGACGTTTTTAGGTCATTGCATTTGCCACTTGTGGTGGCTCTTTTTGAGTTTTTTTTAGTTCATTTAGTTTTGGATGACAATAATTCAATAAATATGACAAAGGGCTACCTCACCCTTCTGTGAATAAGAAACACAAAACTTTATAGTTTGACTTAGAAATCTGTACCAAAAAATGAAACAATCGGCACGGTTGTAATACTGCTGGTAAAATCTAAATTAATTATCGTAGGACTTCTAAATTAATATTTGTGGTAAAATTTGGTGTCTTTATGATAAGTTGTCTTAAATCAAAGTAATTGGCTTTTAGAATTTTTATAGATATAGAACTTTTTATAGAACTTCGGTCCTTTTTGAACTCACGGATGAAATATGATATTATTTATTATGCAACAAATTATTATAACCGCACTAATTGTACCGCTTGCGTCCGTCTACTCTCTGCGGTTGGTCGGTTGGGTTGGAGTCACCTGCAAAAATCCAGACTTTCATCATTGTACAGCACCGCATGTGTTCATTTTTATCCAAGACCTGCATACATGTGTGTCTTGACACGTTTTTTAAAACATTTTAACCCATCTCTTGGTGCTCGGAGTATGTGGCCAGTGGTCAGCCAAACTTCGTGTCAAAAGTACCAAGAGATTGAGAATGGACTAATTTTTTAAACTTCAAATATATGTCACTCATTCTCCCATTCCTTACTTTTAGGAACTGTAATAAAGTAGGAAAACTGCCACCAGGTTTTGAATCTAGATAGGAGCCAATATTGTCACGCATCTATGTACCTTTACAAGAGTAGAGGCATCATTGAAATCTGTTAATTGTATTCTTCAGGCAATAAATTTGCCTTGAGATGACACAAAATGCAACTGCATTCCCACATACCGGTACTTTACAAAAAAAAGTTA
>JAHZMY010001399.1:0-11426 GCA_027743915.1 Seira sanloemensis
TACCAACTTATTGCTCAATACAGGTACCTCCAGTAGGTACATATACAACTGCTATTATACCTGTATGTATGTACTAATAAGCTTTGTTTAATGTAGAAAAAAGTTGGGAGATAATGATTTGAAGTCCGAAACTTGCTTTTTCGTTCTGCACATTACAACAGGTACAGTTCCCGAGTCGTCGTACTTGCAGCCTGCAAGTTGCAGGGAATGTAATGCATTCAAAGAACCGAGAACCTATAGCAGAAAATGCCACAATAATGTAGCCTAACGTACAAAATTGATTACGCAAATTCTGCAGAATAAAAATTTTAAGCTCCGGTCAGATTTTGACCATATTCTTTGGCTTTGGCATGTCAGTAGCAAGTACGTATTTTCATAACTCTTGGACAACATTTTTATCTTACGGAATATCACGAAATTGCAATAAAATCAATATTTGGCTCTCAAGTTTTGACAGACGACAGTCTACTCGTCTTATGACTTGTTCATAATTGTAGAATCATTTCATTCAAAATCCATTTTTATACGGCTACATAAAGTATTGGTTAACATGTCAAATTATGTTTTGTCGCCGAATGCTCTACGTGATTATAAATAAAACTATAATTATTCTTATAAGTTATGAATACTGCAGCCATATCTAAAACTAATTTGTACATAGACAGTTGACAGAAGCTTTTTCCTTTAATGTAAGAAATCAGAAGGGCGAAGTCAATTTCCTATTTAGGAGCTCCCCTGAAAACTATTTTTCTAATATGTATATATTTTTTCATGAGATTGTATTAATAACGCTTCCATTACTACTTTGCAGTTCGCCATATATTTGGCAAACATAATTTATTTGTACGCTTTAATTTAAACCTATGGAATAATAATAATAATAATAATAGACAGTCTGCACCAGCACCCTCGTCCGAGGTGGTTACGCTGGCTGATATTGATTGTTCACTTGTGCAAGTTTAATAGCACTCAGCCTGCAGCTGTGACGTCATACCCAGCCATCCGCTAGCTCTGCTTCTCACGCTTGGCTCTGAGTGAATAAAGCAGAGCATAGACTGCACGCTACGTCAAAAACGTATCCTCTCGTTGATTTTTCACTGCGGCTGGCTTGACCGTACTTATTATTCTATATACTTTGCTTTTTCCTTTAATGTAAGAAATCAGAAGGGCGAAGTCAATTTCCTATTTAGGAGCTCCCCTGAAAACTATTTTTCTATATATTGTATATGTATATATTTTTTCATGAGATTGTATTTATTAACGCTTCCATTACTACTTTGCAAGTTCGCCATGTATTTGGCAAACATAATTTATTTGAACGCTTTAATTTAAACCTATGGAATAAAATACACGAGTGACTAACTTTATTTTCATTCGTGCCTCGGTAGGGTCTGCTATCTTAATCTAGACCACATCACGAGGGTGATTTTTATTGTTTACTTTGATACGCTAATAAATAGTCTTGTGATTGTGTAGGTTGGTTCTCGTGTCAGGTAATTACATTATAAAATAGATGGGATCGACTAAAAGGCACAACAACCTCTGCTTTCTAAATATTTAGCTGCGTTGGAGGAAAAGGGTAGTATTGCAAAGTCAAATAGTATGTACCCCACTCTACGGGTATTAATCATATTGCCTTATAATTATCGTCCAAGCTGCTGCTGCTGCTGCTGAAAGAAGAAAAATGGTTTAGGCCAAGTTGCTGGTGTTGCTCATGAATCCACTAATAATATACTGCGATAGAAATTTGTTAATGCCAAAACGCTCCAGTTTCGGACCCTTGAAAAGTTCACGCATATCAATATACAGAAATATATGGTCTACTTTAGGAAGTCCTAAGGTATACTTTGCACTCATAATTGTGGCCACATGTTTGAAACAAATGATTGTACAAATAAGGCGAGTAAATTTATTTCTTGGTTCGCAGGGAAGTAATTGACTCTGATGTTACTCACTCCGACTTTTTGAGATAAGCACTGACGATAGGACTATGAATGAGAGTATTTAAAATGAAGCTAAACATTTGTAATGTTATGCGTACTCAATACCTGAAAGTGAACTTATAACTACCATTTTAAATTACTAAAATGTTTTCCGTCATTTTTTTTTTTGCTCGAAAGCATTTACAATACTCCATTTATTTTACCATTTTTGTGACAAATAAGCTGGAAAAATACGCACAAATTTTTCATTTTATACGTGACTTCTTATCAGCTCATTAAGATCTTTTGAGAAATTGTGCGCAGCAAAAAAAGAGAACAGAACTACAAAATGACTAACCGACAAAATGAAACAAATAGTTGAATAAAGACGATGTAATTTTCTTGCATGTGAAAGTGGCGAGGTGGAAATTTAAAAGTTTTTAGTCTGCCATTTACATTATTGAAGCCATTATAAATCCGTACCTGCTGTTCAATTAAGCAAGTACGGTTTTCATTTCACAATTAAGCCCATTCTTATGCTCCATCCGCATCACAAAAGAATTACTTGTCAAAACACATTGGAATAAAATATCTCCAAAAATTCGCTCACTTTTCATTCAATAAAGATCGTATTAAAATTGTAATTGTGCCATTAAATCTCATTAATTATCAATATAAAAAGTCCATTAGTGCATACCGACAGATTATAAAATTGTGCTTTGCAGGTGAAGTTCTTTCATATTTTAACTTTGTCTTGCTTAAAAAACAAAGACCAGTCTCGCCTGTCCGGCTCGTAATAAATTCAACCCTTTATAATGCACTCTATTACTCTTAATAAGTTGAACGGCGAGCGTAAATGGTCATACCATTCATTACTTATCGGACAAAGTGATGAAAAGGGGTTGAAGTGATCTCCCTGCGTTTTCTTCATCCATCTCTCCCGATAATAATGTTGCAGAATGTCTATAAAGAAAGTCGTAAATTGCTAAATAAGTGTTTTAATGTTCTTTGATGTGTTGCGTAAAAGGGAAACATTTTTGAGCCACTCACTCTTATTTACTTTCTCGGTATCGCAAAACTTGATTCTTCCACATTTCTTAGCACGCATTTGAATCAAGACAAGCACGACATTAGAAGTACCGTATTGAATGAAATGTTGGAAGAGTGCGACTATTTCATTTAGATTGTCAGCGTCTGAATACGCGTCGGACTTGATGATTTTTTCTAAGTGCAATATCAAAAAAACAAAGTTAAGGGTCCCATTAGGCCTTATCAAATGAACATGACAATGTAATTAGACTTTATGACTTTGTCCATTAAAACCAGATTATTATACTTTAAAATATGCTGCCAGGCCTCAGCGTGCATTTCATTTACCGGTATGGATTGGGATGAAAAATAAGATTATGGATGCATAAAAAATGCAAAGTGCTGAGTTTTTTTTCTATTTTGACTCATACGTGCAGTGTACAGTGGACGTCTCCTAAACCATTAAAATGAGAGTCGATCATCATCTTATCATTCCCAGTTTCGTAGCTAAAAGTTTGTTGTTTTACTTTTCAAATGATCCCATCCCAAAACAGAGTCTGACAGAGATTCAATAATGCAAATTGAAATTGGTTTTATTATGGTTAACGGGTTATTAAGCGTAGAAGGAATTAAGGATCAAGGAATCTTTTTTGTCTTCGTTTTGTAAATGAGCACACAAAGTCAATTTGAGTTCACGAAGAAGCAATAATTTCTGGTGGTAATGGCCTTTCCTGTCCTTATTTATGTAAATGATTTATTTATCACCCTCACCTTTTTCAAAGGCAAGTGGAAAGGTAAAAAAGTGGAGTATCGTTTTCGTTGCATGTGTAATAATAATCATGATAGTTAGAGCATCGAGCCATCAACACTCTGCTTTCGTTCAGTCATTCAGCTTTACCTACTTTTGTTTTAAGAAATTGCTTTCTTACACCAAAAACAGATAGAGCTGGAAAGGCAAGGAAATAATAGCTTCAGTTACCTTTTTTGAACTTTCTGATAATGATAAGTAGCTGAATAAAAAGGGAAGAGGAAGATTTGGAATGAAAAGTGTCCGAAACAAAATGGTAAAATACTGCTCCTTCTCCATAACTTTGTACCTATTTCATAAGCTTCCACTAAATGTAATGATCTACATTTAAATTAATGCATAAATTATAAAATTCGAATAAAGTTGTTTTCAAAGAATATTTGGAAAACAAAATGCATCTGTCCACTTTAACGGGATGAAATTTAAAAGACCACCTGAAGAGGAAGATACATAATAAGTCAACTATAATATACGTCCGCATTTAATTGTTTCCCATTGAGATTGAGGTTGGTACAAAAGATTTTTAATGTCATTATCAAAATGCATTATACCGAAGCCGTTACTGATTCGATAGCAATAACTTGCTAAAAATGATTTTATTCTCTCAATGAAAGTCCAAACTTAACGCTATTGGCACAGCTGAATCAAGCTAAACAATAATTGCAAACTCGTAATACATACGTTGCCATCATCGCCTTTACAGTGAATCTCATGTTTTCATTCTGCGGAAGGGCTTTAGCACGGCGAAACCCTCATTGTCATTGAGAAGAGAGGAATGGCAAACAAAACGTCCTTTTAAGTCAGTCGGCTTTTCATCTAATAACAAGCCAAATGTTTCAAGATAAATGGAGTAAAGTGAAGTATGCATCCAGAATACATTATTCAGCGCTTGAGTGAGTGCTCTTTTCGGTAACGTCTTTTTAACTAGGGTGTCATTCAAGTTTTACTTTGTACGCCTCTCCATATCCTCCGAGTTTTTAGTGAGTCGCGCATCCCATGGAGATTTCGTTTCGTGTCATAGGATAAATATTATTTTTGTCTGACAATGTGTAAACTCTTATTCTATGTTTATGGGGGAAATGATCTTCTAGCGTATTTTTTTAAAAAAAACTTGCTGCATGCAGCATTAAAATGCACACAAATTATAGCGCTTGATGACGCAACATGGCATGACTGTACACTATTTTGCCAACAAGTTAATGTCCACTTACCCGCAAGTGCATGAGATTAAAAAAATATATTAGCATTTTTTCGTGAATCGCTTGAGATTTGTAATATGAAGAAATGAAATAGTTGATTGTAAGCGATACTTTGAATTAGAAAATAAAGCTTTCTTCATTGGCATTCAGTTAGTTGACTAAAAGATCTTGCCGACGGCTTACACTTTATGCCATTTAGATATACAATGAGGACCAGAGATAATGCGGCTTTTGCAACAATGTAGAATGCTATTTCTTGGTAAGTTATGGCGTTGTTTATTAGCCAGATCTAAATAAATGGAGATATGTTTTTTTTCTAAATGACTAGTTGGCTGGACCACCTTGCCAAGCTTCTTTTAGTAGTTTTCTTGCGTGCCAATTGAGAAAGAACTTGTTTTTCAAATTTCTTTTTTTGATGATGTTATGTTCTTTGAAATGAAATGAGATGCAATAAAATGCTTGAATAATACAAAGTACGCTATATTCCTGCGGCATTTCTTTCTCGTAGAAGGAAGACGTATGGAATGATTTTTGTGAAATACTACTCTCACCGCAAGAAGGAAAAAGTTTTTATATGTGGTATACCTAAACGTATGAATGACTATAGACAATTTTTAAATTGGAATGTGTGGCAAGTATTATTTTTCTCTAGATTTGAAATTAAGTTAGCAGCAGGTAACCTATTTCCATTAGAAGCTTCTACCAACCGCCACAAAATGATTCCCATCAAAAACACCATTTTAGGCTTTTGTGACAGTTTTAAGACGTCGTATAGTGCTAGAAGATGACTAGTAGTTTTTTATGTAGACTAGGCCAATGAGAATCCCGTTTTGGATAACTTTAAGAATTTTGATCACAATCAGTAAATAATCACACGTAGTTATGCTCTTAATGAAAGTTTTGCTTTACTGTTGAACTGTCTTTATTTACGCTGCGCTGATACAAGTTACATTATAATAGTCCACCAACTTTCTCGACTAACATTGCTCATGATTTTGCCAAGTTAGTGTATCTCCCATCTTATACATCGCTGTGAGAGTGGTAGTCGCCACCGTTCTCTATTAAACGGACATTAACATATTTCATCATTATTGCATTAACTCCTCCGACTCAAGTAGTTCAACCCAAGTTTCTTTTGTTTTCTTCCGAACAAAATTGCCCGAAGCTCTCTCCGCTCTCCTACACTACCTACCGTGCATGAAGCTGACACAATGAACAAAGTTTGTTTGCCCATAATCGTAAAGTTATTAGATTTTGTAAAGAAAAAGGGAAGACACTGCCGGAGGATGATTTTGGAGCCAACACATAATTGAGAAGCTAATTGTATTAAATCTTGAAAGCTAATGAGCATTTCGTGACCTCGAAGGACACGCCTATTCTGTTTACAGCTAATACTCGTCATTGTCAAGTTCAAGTCTCCGTCTCCTCCTGAAATCTTTTTTCATTGTTTGCATTAAAAATATGCGCTTCCAGCTACTCTCTCTCCACTCCAACAATGACTTTGTTCCAATCGGGCATATTTTGTGGTGCGTTAGTATAAGCTTTCAATACATTTCTGGGAGAAAGAATGAGTGTTTTAATGGATAATTGCCGATACACTATACACTTAACGACCCATTATTATTCCCAAGTTATTGTGAATATGCAAATTTACATGGTACAGCACATGCGCCTTCATTTATCAACATTTTATGATCGCTGCGCTCAACTCAAGGACAAAAGAACGAAGCGTATTTCATACAAATTATTATTTTCACCCACTCACTCAACTTTTCAATGCAATTCCTTTAAGCTGAACTAAATTGCCTTAATACGTAGTAAGTCACATATGTACCTACCTGCTCCTCGTGAAAGAGCTGACAATAATGTGATGGTTCTTAAAAAGCATGGGAGACGTGCTAATGAGTTTTCATTACTCAATTTTACCATTATAAATTTCTATTCAAATAAACATTCCAAAGACGATTATCATTAACACNTAATGTGATGGTTCTTAAAAAGCATGGGAGACGTGCTAATGAGTTTTCATTACTCAATTTTACCATTATAAATTTCTATTCAAATAAACATTCCAAAGACGATTATCATTAACACACATAAGCTTGAAAAAGAAGATCTACACAGGATCTTGTAGAATCACTCAAGAGAGAAAAGAAAATCAAGCATGATGTTGGCGGCGACTTTCAATCGCTATTCAAAATATCTATTGTCCCTTTAATAAATAGCTCTTGATTTCGTAGAAATGGATGGGGGGTGACGGATATGATCATGATGACGCCAAATCCAAAAGTAATGCATCATAATATTAATTTAATGACGAGGATGATGACGATGACTCCGCATCATTGCATTGTCACCGCATAAATGTACATTGCTAAGTATTCACATTATTCTGTAGCAACGAACCATCGCTTTCTTTGAAAATCATAAGCTTTAACTTAATGTAATAATATGCAATGGTCCGAGCAATTAATGGGCAATGAACGAAAAGAAATCACAATCTTTTTTGATCGTCAACAATCTTGTTCCTGGCTCATTCTCGTGAAGGTTCCGTGTGTTGTATAACACGTTCTCATGAGCCTTCTCTTGAGATATGTACTAGCTCAAGTTGTGTTTGTGTGGCTGCAGAGAATGAAGCCACACAAGGGCTCGTCGTGTGTACAATAATAAAATCTGATAGGAGAGCACCGCCCATTAGGGACTGTCAGATGGTTTGTTTGGCACATCATTTTTTTACTTTGTTCTTTTAAGCTGCACACTCGAGAGAGTCGAGAAGAGAGAGTCTTTTTTTCGCTCCAAGATATAATATTTTGGTATGAATAGATCACTAATTCAATAGCTACTGAACTGGGATTGCGGCTCTTCAGTGAATGAAATGCGTTTAACATTTTTCCTTTTCATACAATTTGATTACCTTGGCTCGACTCACCGGATGGTGGGTATCATTGTCGTGTGAGGAGGTTTGTAGCCTCCTCGCAGACCAAAGGGATCAAGCAAATTGTTTGTAAATTTCATGCTTGATTTTCATCTCACATCATATATTTTTTGCTCATTTTCAATGAGAGAATTAATTGGAATCGGACCTACTGGGTTGAATGAGGTGATAAGCTGTTATTTTTGCTGACAGAAGGAAAGCTTTCTGCTCTCGAGTTTGAGTTTCATTATTATCATTTTAGTTCTGGGGGGATCGAATTCATTTATTAGATTTTGGTAGTTTTGACAAGCTGTAGGACGAAGAGATATATAGTGGAGCGTAGGAAGGCGAAGAGCAAAAACTTTTATAATGAGCCTGCTTCGCATTTAACTCCACATCCTTTCGTCCATTCTTTTGGAATGATGTATTGGAATCGCGTAGGTTGAGAAGAAACGTGAAATCAGGCATGGAAGGGAATACACATGTACTTCGTGTAAGACCATGTTAATACAATAAATGAAAAGTAAAGGCAAGGAGAGAAGGTAAGGGAGTCAAAGCCCAGTAATTAGTAAACAAGTAAATCAACTTAGACAAAAACAGCCCATAAAAATTATTCATCGCAAATCAATTATCAGAGAACAAGCAAACGAGCATACAAAAAATGACTGACTTTTGCTTAAGTAGTTCCAGTCGTGACAAGCTTCCATTTATTTTCGTGCAAATGACACGAAGCCAATTCTTTCTCGGCAAATTGGTTACCTTATTTTTTTCTTGGGAACAAGAGGGCCACAACATTCAACCATATTGAATCCAGCCAGCCAGACTTTTAATACATATGTGTTTTCTTTGCCCTGTTAATGATGCAGCTATTATTCCATTTGCTTAACGCAAAATGAGGAAAAAATCAAGAGAGAGAGAGAGAGAGAGCTCTTTTGTATAATCTACAATCTTTTCCGTATCACGTACCACCTTTTTCCGCTCAACCCCTTTCTCGTTGGCGTTTTTTTTCTTTCAAGATATTAAGAGTTTTCTGGTTTGCTTATTTAATTGTTTTTTCTGATTATTAAGCTCTCTTAAATAATGGTTGATTTATATTTGGACACGAGAACAATAATAACAATAAAAAAGCAACCTGCATTAGTGGGCTCACTTTAGATCATTTATTTTCTCTGTGGTTTTTCTTCCCCATTCGACTGATTGTTTCAAACGAATATTCTCTTGGAGTTATAGTGTGCAACGTGGCTGCATTAGTAATGTGCTATGTACTCACTCAAGGATGGTTCATGCCATGCCTTCATTATGATGATTGGCAGTTTCAATTAACATTTGTGAAGAAATGGTAGACCTCCTTTGAGAATCAGATAGGACCGGATAAGGGCCTTGCCATAATAACCACCAACAAACAAATATTATTATGAACATGCCAAGTTATGATGTGAAAGGGGTAATATGTGATATGCGGCAGAACTTACTGTTGGCTTTACTCTTTAAACCATCGAGAATAACGTCTTGAGAAAAAAGGAAGAGTACAAAAATATCTATTTCAGGAAGAAATGAGTATTTACAAATCACAGATCATTTAGTACAACATCGTTCCGGAATAATTTGTTGCCCAAAAACGTTAATTTGGAATTGATAACTACAGGTCGATTACCGAGAAAAAAAGAAAACATAATCAGATACAAATCACAGATCATTTAGTACAACATCGTTCCGGAATAATTTGTTGCCCAAAAACGTTAATTTGGAATTGATAACTACAGGTCGATTACCGAGAAAAAAGAAAACATAATCAGATTACTTTTTTTACAAATAAGCGTAAAACGTACGGGTATTTTATGTTTCTTTTATTGGCCAAAGAAAAGAAAGTTATTCATACGATGATAAGAATTATTATGATTTGCATGTGTATTTCGTTTTCTCACATTATATTTATATATGCACACAAAATGAACCTTTTAATTAGGTTTTAAAGCTAATGTTTTATTTAATATCTATTCGCCAAAATTTTACTTAAATTGAAAATAAGATTGAAATCCTCTTGACAAACGGGACAATCAATTTCATTTCGTTAATAATGAATACATTGTTATAAAGTGATTTTTGCGGTCAAAAATTCAATACTGTTGATTATCACCGGCAATTACGCAGTCGAACTGATTTGATACTGATACAGATAAAAAAACCAAGCAGACTGACATTTTAACTCTACCTGCGTTTACTGGGTTTGGACATACTTTTACTGAAAAATCGGTCCGAGTAAAAAAAAGGAAGAAAATTATGAAGCTAATTGCGTGCCTGATTGGAGCAGGTCTCGAAACCGCATTTTGTCTATAATTAAATTCATTATCATCAGAATTACAGCGTTCAGTTTGGCACTAATTCTCCAACATTAGACTGAATTTCATCAAAATACATTAACACAAAAAATCTTCTGTTCCAACTTTTTTATTAGACCTCTGAATGGAATGTCAAACATTCAAATGTCCGTCTGTCCGCTTAGCACATGTTGATCGGGCCATACAGTAGCCAAAATGAATAGAAAATTAAAACACACCCGACAAAATGTGATTTCTATTTCTTGGTCTTCTCTTATGCACTTGACGTACATATGTATATACAGGACTACTAGAATTAGAATTCTATTGATTATGGGATGGGACGCATGGATTGTGGATTGACTGTTTGGGTGTATGCAAATGTAACAAATGAACTTGCAATTGAAATGGTAAAAATGGATACATAAAAAATCAAGCACGTAATAATACATATTAGTGTGGTGGTTCAGTCAGTTAGATATTTTTTTCAGTTATTTTAGTCATCACCCTGAACAAGAAAATGGAATGTATGTAATAGAGCAATCAGACAGTCAGTCGAAATCCATAATCATCATTAAAGGAGTAGCGTAATGAAATGATTGATGTCTACAAATGAAGCCAACTCACTAGCGCACCTTATAACAAACAACCTGTGCACCAGCAGCACAGATAATGACACACAAGTAATTTTGGTTTGCATAGCAAAACAAATTATTTGTTACTCTCCCCGATTTATTGATTTTTTGCTATCAGGATACCCACATGCAAATTACAAACATCGTGGATGTACATAGGTATATCAACCACTGGAATCACTAATTCTGTACTGCAACTGAAAATATATGTCGAATTTGAAAAATATCACGATGATGCAAATGTTGTGATAACCGTGACTTTGTGGCAACAGCAGCCAGAAAACGAGACAAAATCAAACATTACCGAAGGCGATAGAAGGAGGTTATGGATGATTGGAAGGAAGATTAGTTTCTGGTCCCACCTTTTAATGATCTGGTTTCAGCAGCAACCTTCCTATTTCTACTTATTTAGTGCTTGGTTAAAAGTCAACACGATTGTGAGGCTGGTTGATAAAAGCTTTGAATCCTTTTTTATGTACCTACTAGTAACCCCAGAGTCTCACTACGTGAGAATAGGGACCATTCACAAATTATGTAACACTAAAATCCGATTTTTAGACCCAGTTGTAGAAATTTGGAGTCTGACATAATTACAGATATT
>JAHZMY010001400.1:0-15834 GCA_027743915.1 Seira sanloemensis
CGCACAAATGTGATTGTCCCAATGAAAAGCCCACCTCGTCTCTAAATTCCATGGATTACGATCTTTTATCATCATTCATCGTTGTTTTTATTGTTGGTAAATTATATCCATGTTTTTTTTTTAGAAAAAAAAACTGAAGGGAATCCTGTAGGCTCACAGCGCTCTTGCGTCTCTGTCCCATTTATCTCACTCTTGATGTGCATTCTCCTTTTATTCCCAATAATAAAATGTTAACATCCTTGCATCACGTTGATTGTGGTCAAACTCTCCTCTACACATCCATCTAAATATCTACGTATATATATTTCGATATGGGTTTTGCAGCATCAAAAACGCTTTAATTATTCTCTCATCCGCTGTTTATGCTCACATTTCTCCTCTTTTCTTCAGTGTAATATATGTATCACATCGTAATAATACGTGTGTATGTGTGTATTAGCTTTAGAGTTCAAAGTTTCCCGTGTGTACCTATACGCTACATGAAATTGTTTTCGTCTGAATTCGAAAAAAAGAGGCTTGATTAGGTTGCGTTGCTTGAAGCCGGCCTGCCTGTATTTTATCATGCAGGTTTTTCTTCTCTTTCTCCTTTTGCTTTTTTAGGGAGGAACATGATATTTTGAATGAATGAAGTTGATTCTTGCTTTTTTGAACCGAGGCTTTATAGTAGTCATGCTATCTCATGTACTCGCTTTTTGGTTGAGGTTACAGGATGTTGAGGCGTTTCGAAAAAAAATGATGAGACTAGTGGCAACGCAAACTGACAACGGAACGCTGCCAACATTTCATTTCATACATAACTTGTTTCGTATTCGCCAAAGAGGAAACCACGCCATTAAAGATTTTCCTGCAATGAGAACGGGAATGAATGAATGGGAAACACACAGATATATGTATATGTACGTACTTGCTTATTTATCTCTGTGTGTGGGTCTGTAAAGCCTATGTGATTTCAAGCGCAAGCTTACAAGGAGAAAGAGAGAGAGAATAAAAGCAGTTTTATGGTGGATTCTAATTCACTTTGAATTTTCAAGATGAGTGAATTGAGTGGTAGTATGCGCATTTTGAGAAAAGAAGAAAAAACACACACACATTGTAGACTCCATTGGTTTAAATCACTTAATGCAATATTATCCCCACTGCGATCAATTAAAGTTGCGCATGAGAGACAATAAAACTTCCAATTTTGGGGTGAAGAGGGATGTCTCACGTCATACGCTCCTTTTGCAATGAATTGAGCTCATTAGAATTAAATGGAATAATAATTCAATAACTGCTTTGTTAAGGAAAGCGGAGATGCCAACAAGGAAAGCTACAAGTTTGTAATTGATCCTGCCGATTCTGATTCCCAATGAAAGTTTTTTTATTGTTGTGTATAGCTCATTGATGCAAAAGTTACGTCATACACATCGCATCTTCTGCTTTCCTCTCATCTTCCTAATTACGTTTGTTGCGTAGTATTTGCATGCAAGTAGTTCATTATGTTAGAAGAAAAGCTTGGAAGAATGTATGGTTAACTATCGTGAAGCTTAAAATATGTGGGCAATTTGACGGACCGAAGCATCCATTCATAGTTTGCCACTGGCTACCATTAAGAATCTAAATTACCAATCTGACCTAAAGATTTGGATTTACACGGACAACGAAAAATGGTAACAACCTCCTTAATATAAGATAGTATAAGGTTATTGGGTGCAGAATTTTTCAAAATATCGTGCATTTTTTGATACTCAAATATTGCAAAATAGGCTCGTAAAATATGTACGCTCTTTTGTATTAGTCTTTTTATTTTTATTGTTTATTTTTCCACTTACGTATCTGTTGGAAGCTAAAAACGAAGGAATTTTTATGTGAGCTCCAACACACTTTGCGATTCACTTATTCTCCTTCTTTCAGACGAAGACGGTCCATTTAAGAGCTACAGATCCGGATTGTATTGCGAATAAAGGCATTCTTCTCTTAGACTACGTGGGAAGACGAGGGAGAGGCAAAAATTTAATTACTTTTTAAGGATGGCCTTGCCATACCTAGAGAAAGAGGGTCATGAATTCATAACCTTGCCCATTGTCACGCTACTTTTTGTAGCTGTTTTTTTCTTCTCTTCTTCTACCACATTACAATATTCAGAAGATGGTAATTGCGACAAGTAATGAAGAGGCCTCTTCTAGAGCTCTCAAAATCAGTGGCAACATCAAAAGATATGCGTTTCGTTCTATCGTGGTCCATCCAAAAACAGCCAAAGTAAAATAAACGTTTGCATTCTAATGCACTTCAAATAGCAATTACATGTAATCTCGATGTATCTTCAGAAGAAGAAAAAAAGAGAAAAATGAATACAAGACAATTAAAAATAGCAATCTGATTTCCATACTCCTATTACAATCAAATGTCAGGTAATAAGCTGGCCAGGGTGCTTAAATTGTTGCCTCTCCTTCGGGAAAATGCGACTGGGACGCCATTCTAGTACAACTTTATGTCACAAAAATCACAAATAAATGCATATGTGCGATGAAATATTCTGCAAACCCTGAATAAAAATGATTTAAAGAGTAAAAGTAAAACGAGTGCATAATATTAAATGTCCTGGTTGCCTCTCATATGAATGTTTTTATAAATCAATCATTTCATTTTTGTTCTGCCTTGGCCGTGTCTTTTCCAGTTCCGACTTCATACCCCTTGAAAAGGTAGGTATCATTAAATGTTGTCACAAAAGCCGTGTTGCCAAAACCCAAGCTCAGAGATCAAACCATGAGAAATGAGTGTGTGCAAGTTGATACACCGTACAAAATTTTCCGCAACCCAAAAGAAAACGAGTTTGATTCGTTACCTTCGTCAAATACACACATCAGCCATCAAAAAAGCTCTACCTTCAAAAAAAAGTGACCTTGATTGTGAGGAACTGGTGACTCAACGGGTACAGAAATTATACATCTTTTCAAATTAGCGGTAATGCAAAGCTATCATACGGAACATTGAGAATTCACATCAAATCTCTGTACAAATGTATTTACACATACATATGTACGTGTAGTATTTATTTAAATACTACATCTCTTACGAAACTGGCTGTGATCCTTATAGCTCTAAGGTAGTCAGAAAGACACAAGGTGAGCCCATCTTGATCATGACGATATGGAGCAAGGAAAAGTATATCAGTTTTGACAGAATTGTTGAGGGAAATTCACATCAAGATGATCATTAAAAGACGAGAGTACATCCTAATGTCATTGTCTCCTATAAAAAGTTAAACTCTCATCACTCATCTGCAGCCCTTTCGTATCTCGAGGGAATACAGATCACCTCGTCGATTCAGTCCGTTTTACCTGTGTGTGTGTGTCTCCCTCTCAAGACTTTGTGTGTGGAAGAAGGAGCGATGCGATGATGATGGCCATAGAAACTAATCTCGCCTCTTGATCGCATCATATTACAATATAAGTGTAATGACGAGGAGTTGATCCTCTTCATCAATTTCTTCTCTTCGCGATGCTAGTACTTGAGTCAGTTGTCTCTCGATTCAAACAGTTTCAAAGAGCTCTAAACTAGAGTGAAATGATGAGAGCCTCTCTCTCTCTCACTCTCGAAGACGACTTTAAGTACTTAATCTGAAGGACATGCGATGAGAATTGCGTACACGTACTCACACTTCTTCTCCTCTCGTAGGAAGCGACATGCAGAAGAGTAAAGGGGATATTATTGTTTTCCTCATATCATGGATTAAAATCTCGAGCTTGTTTCTTTCACTCTTGTGTGAGTGTCTCCCACTTTAATTTCTACACACTACTGTCAGCAGCACACACAGTGATTCTCTCGTGGAGTCGAATAATGATTCTGATGATAGGAGGAAATCCACCGTAAGAGAAAGAATACGCAAGTGTGTGTGCATATATATTGATAAAAGTGTGACGCTTATAGTGTCTCTCCCCTTATCAAGTGAGTAGGCATTTTCATGTGTGTATAAACGCACTAGAAGAGAGAGAGAGAGAGAGGCAGAGAGAAATGCCAGTTTTCTTACCAGACCTTCAAGAGAGGAGGACAAGAAATAGTATGAAATTCTGCGAATTATTCATCATCCTCATCACCATTCTCTCTCTCTCTTTCTTCAAGATGGATTAAAGGGTCGCTCTCTTTCAGTGCCTTTTTTTTTCTCTCGTGTGCTGTAAGTTTGATTCAAACTCCTGAGAGAATCTGAGAAGGATGTGTGCATCTCTCTCTCTCTACGCACACCTGATCAAGGTAAAATGCTGTAGAGAAGAAAAAGGCGATGCAAAAACGTAAATGAGAAAAGTCATTAAAACGAAGGTTGCATGAATCTATAACATTTATTATTATTTGGTAGATGGGGAAAATCTAGGAAAAAAAGAACTGCTCTCGTTACGGTACACCTTTCTTTCAGCGTAATCTACTACAAGCTTACATACCTAAAAATGGTAGCAGGCGCAGGGGTAGGGTAGACGCTTTCGCGAACCAAATATCTATGGCTCTTCTTCCCCACTCGCTGAATGACCTTTTCAGGATGCACCTGATCAATTGCCTGATGAACTTGAGGAGGGACTTTAAGGGGAGAGAGAGAGAGAATATTAGGAGGAAAAAAGGAGATAATGGTTCTAAATTCACTAAATGCTGCAGTTTTGTGTCGTCGTTTCCTCGAACTTGCGAGGCGCTTTCATACTTAAATGTACATTGTACAACACACGGCTCAGTTTGATAGAGTACTCAGGGTCGACTCAGGGGCTTTAGCCTATTTGGGACCATGCAAATATCTATTCTAGGGAAAATTCGCCAAAGTTGAAGGGAGCCAAAAGAATGAGGGAAAGGGCATCATCGTACGACTCTTTTTTTCTTCTCGAAGGACTTTCGTACATCCTTGAACTTGTGCAGAACAATGAAAGAAGTGTATGACTTTGTCGTTTTTCGCTGTAACTCTGGCTCCCTACTGATTTATTGCAAAGTTGAGGTTGAAAGTATGATTTTGTTCAAATGAAACTTTTTTGAATGCTGCCAGATCCCTAATGAGTGCTCCTTCCCATTTAATATGAATAATATAATATATATTTTTGATGTAAAACATGCATGCAGGTTGTTATACAGCATGGCCCTGAAATGAAGCCGGATTCCGGATTTTCTCCCAAATGAGTGAGAAATAAGGGAGAGACGAAAGAGAGATTCAGTTGGTTGTGTGCTCTTTTAATTCCCATTAAGAGACACATTGTCAAATCTAAATGGCTTTGTTGCCGAGGGCGAAGGTGCAAAAAGGATATGTACATATGTATGTCCACGTGAAAGAGAAGAGCCAGAGATTAATCAACGAAAAAGTCTCCTGCTAACTCTAACACCATCATCGTCATCCTCCTTTAATGTCAAAGTCGTTAAAACGTGTTCCTCGAGAAAGAAAAAAATATTCCAGAGAGGCACCTTCCTCTTCCACATCCACTCACTGCACAAGTGTACACACCTTCCCCTCGTTTTTTTTGCTGTAATAATCCTTCATACGAGATAAAGATGATAGCAAAAAAAAGTTGTAACATTTTGAACGCGACGCATGAAAATAATACATAGCGCGATGTGGCGTGCCCCTCACTCGTTTCATCACTGGCACTGGATTACAGTTTTTTTTTGTCCGGGTGAGTCTTTTTTAAATCATGAAACCTTATAAGGTATCAAGGGCCAATCCATCGCAGCGGGATAGCATAAGTAAACCAGGTATTTTTTCCCTACCATCCATTTAAAAAGGTAAGAAAGCCATGGCATATATTATTCCTATTACTTACACGTATATGAATCTCATTCTCTCTCTCTCTCTCTTTCCCTCTCCTACAGCTTCTTTAAATTCAAAGAAGAAGTCTTAAATGAAAAAAAATATCAATAAGATGAATAAACTTTTTTTAAGGCGAGTCCTTTTCTATTTCTATAGAAAATGGTGATTTTTTATCATTAAAAGTTAGTGAGTGAGTCGCATCTTTTTTTCTAGGAGGGGCATACATATACAAAGTAAGCAACATGTTGGAATGAAGCAAGATTTAGTATAATATTTTTTTCTTCTCTCTCTCCTCGTCTTCTTTCTTACACTTGCACACTCACAAACTTTTGTCCAGGTGCATTCCCATAGAGAAGATTATTATTCTCTGGAAATCTTAAATGAAAAAAAATATCAATAAGATGAATAAACTTTTTTAAGGCGAGTCCTTTTCTATTTCTATAGAAAATGGTGATTTTTTATCATTAAAAGTTAGTGAGTGAGTCGCATCTTTTTTTCTAGGAGGGGCATATACATATATATACAAAGTAAGCAACATGTTGGAATGAAGCAAGATTTAGTATAATATTTTTTTTCTTCTCTCTCTCCTCGTCTTCTTTCTTACACTTGCACACTCACAAACTTTTGTCCAGGTGCATTCCCATAGAGAAGATTATTATTCTCTGGAAGATCATCGTCATCCCATTTTATTTGACTCCTTGTTCCCTTTTTTCCTCGTAAAATGCATTTTGTCTCTTGAATAAAAGGCTTTGTAAAAAAGGATATTGTTTCCTTTTCCGTTGCTTTCCTGTTTACTTCGCCTGGTCTCTGCCTCACATCCCTATTTACCTTTTTTCCATTGAGTAGGAGACCAAAAAGAAGAATGCGATTGTAGCCACTGTGGTTTGACATTCTGGGGTAGGTGTATTGTGCTCGAGAAAATCGTCATCAGGGTAACAATGACAATTTCAAATGAGAAAAGTAAACAGGNGTGGTTTGACATTCTGGGGTAGGTGTATTGTGCTCGAGAAAATCGTCATCAGGGTAACAATGACAATTTCAAATGAGAAAAGTAAACAGGAGCTCGACGAAGAGAAGCACATTACTACACATTATCGTCAAACTCGTCAGGAGAAAAAAAGATTTTGCCTTTTTTATGTCAGTCTACAGTCTACGCACTTGGCTGGCGTACTTTCATTTTCGTTTTTTAAGTCCTTTGTTTAAGTTTTAGTCTCCTCTCTGAAAGCCAACCTGTGCTGCTCTAAAGTGCATATTAATTTTTTTAACCTGTATCTTTGAGAGTGAGTGGTAAAAGAGGCAATGTGATCTCATTCTCAAACATGTCAAACATGATGACGATCATAATAATTATATTTTGGGCAAATTTTCTATCTCTCTCTCTCTCTCTGCCTCGTGTTTCGTTTTTGTTTAGTTGGTGCCTGGACGCTGGACGACCTATTAAAATGAGTCTTGCAGGGGTGGCTCGAAAATCTTTCTAATTATTATTTCAGGTACGAGTTGAAAAGGTAACTAAGTTTCAAGCTCACAAGATATTGAATTAAATGCCTGCAGCTCTTTTTTCTGAAACAATCATAAAAGCAGAAATTAAAGCTTGGTAAGGAAGGTGAAGACAAAAACGACTTTTGTATAAATATGAGTCAGAAGGGAACTAGTCGAAAAAAAGTGACTTATAAAGACTTTACAAGTTTTGTAGATGACTGGGATGGGGCTGATGATGGCGATTATTTAGCGAGTAGTAAAAACGCACACATATCAGATGAGAGCCAGTTCTTTTTTTTCTTCTTCATCTGTCTACTACTACAACCAACAAGCACCGCATTCACAGGTATTTAGGCATACTTATAGATTTTAAAATTATCGTATATGTATGAAGATCATCATCATACATCATACCTTGAATATGAGATGGGACAATAGAATGCATCATTCTTATACATTTTTATTGAAAAATCTGCGTAGAAAGTTTGATTAACTAAGGTGTGTTTTTGTTGCGAAAAAGGTGTTGTACGGCATGGTCAAGACGGCGCCAAGGAACCTAAAAAAACTGCACCAGCACCAGAAGACGACCAAGAAGAAGAGTATATAGTCCAATACACAATTTTCTACACAAAACTTCTTTTTTTCTCTCTCTCTCTCTCTCTGTACTGTGATTATTAAAGGCTTGAATGATGATTTTCATGAGGATTCAGAATTGAGGATGATGATGATGATTATTATTGTGGTAACTGTTGCGTTTCAGGATTGCCTAAGTTTCGTCCTTTACCAGTGACGATGATGTTTATGAGGAGGAGACGTATATGTATACGTACGAAAGGAGAAGAGAGAAAAATCCTCCATTTGGGTGTGACAACGAGTTTATGCCAGACAACGTATGAAATTGCATGGGGTAGCCTATACCAGTGAAATTATATTTTTCATTTGCCAAATAATCCATGCTACAGTAACAATGCTTACTTGCAAGAGTTCAGAAAACGAGGTATTCATTTCATACATACATTTTTTTCCTTGTTAAATCATATAAAATGAGAAATGGACGAAGATCTATTTTACTTCAAAATGTGAGGTAATGAGATGGTGTAGAATATAATCTTGGGGTTTTAAAGGGAATCCTATAACGCACTGCGTCGGTCGGTATCGAATCACCACGCTCGACAGTCGAAGGTACACACACACACAAATTACGAAGGTAAGTTGAAGGACGAATTTTTGAATGATGTCACAAATCTGCCAACAGCTTTGTTTCGCTCGCCCATGGCAAGCATCGAAAGTTGTAGGACTTTCTGGGTGGAAATGAAATTCTAAACTGTGAATTTAATATGCAATCGCGATATTGAATGACTGCATTGATGCTTTTGATGCTTTTCGTATTCCATGCTTTACTGGGCCATGAATATTCTACCTGTCGTAAACCGTTTGGCAGAGGGTCTGTGACACTGCTGTCAAAAAGCTACCATTTGATTTGAACGTGTAAATTGAAGATGATGGAATTTTTAATGAGCTCGTCAAAACACCTTCCCTTTTAGAATGAAATAACATTATGTGGCTTGTTTGTTGAAATTAAATATTTTATTTTTACGGATAAGAAACTCTGACATGTACATAGTTAGATAAAGGGAGTTCTGAATGCTCCTAGGAAAAGTTAGCTAGCTGAGATTTGACACATGTATATAAATTCGTAGTACAAAGAAGCAAATATTTAGTTTTATAAAAATACCTTTATGTAAGGGAATACAGTCACCGACGTAGTTTATTCTAGCCTTATTTTTGAACTGTGTAAAATCAAAAACAAAACTTTTATTAAAGACATTGTATGCGACTGTAGTGAGGAGGTTGACTTATCAAAAGCTAACTTCATAATAATCGAGGAGCGCTTTGTAAGACAAAAGTACAAAAAAGTCGCACGATTTAGTTTTAAAAAATCCTTGTATAATTTAAAGTTACACTGGCTAATAATGAACAATGATCTGGAACACTCAAGACATTCTCCTTGTTACTATAAATAATTACATTATAATTGTAAATCTAAAGCTAATGGACTTGCTTGATTACCGAAGGTCAGACCGAGTTTCTCTTCTGCTTATACTCTTCGACATCCTCCTTCATCCGCTGCGTGTAGTCCGTAAGCGTTTTGACGCTGGCAACGAGATGCTTCACGCTACTTTGTTGAAGCGACAGAAATTCTTTGGCCTGGTTCAAAGTAGCACTGTCGACGGAATATTTAACCTGGCCTCTACCCTCCAAATTGATATTATGAACTCGAACGTGAGACATGAGCTCATTTAAACGGCCTCTAAAGTGAGTCGGTGAGTTAATCTGCTTGGCCAAGTCCTCCATTTGACGTCGTAACTGCTCCTCCTCCTGTAAATACGGAGAGCCTTGCCTCTGAACTATCAAGAGTCGGATGATGGCCTGTAGGAAAGACAAGCCAATTAATTGTACATGATATATTTAAACCGTTAAAAATAATAATTGAGCATTTTCTCAATAGCAATTCGTACCATGATACTTCGATGACTAAGGTTAATGTAGCGTCGTCTAAGTTGATTCAGTTCTGATGTCATGTTGACATGTCGATTCTGCAAATTCGCTACTTCATCCCCCATTAATTTCAGTCTCTCATAATGCTGAAAGTTTTCTTTCTGCAGAAAATAGGTAAACATTTTTTTAGCTCATTGTTCCAAAAGTAATTGGGTGATAGTTTAAACAATTGTAAAAAGAAGAAAGAGTTTTTACATGGTATGTATTTATTAAAGCCTACCTGTTGCGCATTAGCTCGACTTTTAAGTGCTTCAGGTCCCAGAAAAGGAATCGGAATCATATTAGTTGGGTCTGGGTTATCTTCTTGGGCCTTCTTCCAAACTCGAGGATCCAAACCTGCCACGAAATGATTAGTCATTATCTTTCATACACTGTATAAAATGATACAAATTGATTTAAGTAAACAATGATTAAATACCTGCTGGTGGTGAATCCAAGTACACTTTGAGCTGCTCCGGGCTCGGTTTTACTTTTGGATCTACGCTAACAATTCCCAAATTTTCTAATTGTGGCTTAAGCTGAGGGTGAAGCAGTCCATTCGCCAAGTCCGTAGCTAGAATACGTCTCAGCGACATTCTGTCCTCGGCGACAATAACAATCACAGTCATTTCCTCATTTACGGCCTTGCTTCCAGTAATTTTAAAGAATATGTTGGGCTTTCCCAACATGTTTTGCAGACTTGTGATGAACTGTGACTCCTCATCGCACACTTTCTTGTGAGGCTTCTTGATATGCATCACAACTTGACCATCCTCATTGGAGTCGTTGAAGAGGAAAGAGTAGCCGACGGATTTGAAACGGTACAGAATGTTTTTATCATTGTACGCGACAGGTGGTAAGGCTTGATCATAATATCCCTTTCCCAATCCCCAGCAGGCTTGAATGTAGTTCAGGTTAGCTAGTATGGCGTCACGTTCATCTCCAAATTTGCAACAACCAAATATTGAGCGATGAAACGCCGCTTGCTCATCGACTTGGGGTTGGATCTGCTGCTGTCCCAACTGTTGTTGTTGTTGCTGCTGCTGCTGTGGTTGGCCTATGAAGAAAGAATGAATTTATTAATTGGTTATAGTTACTTGCTGTTTTGTACATATGTGCTTCCATATTTAAAAAAAAACTATTGACAAAATAACACATCATTATTACCAAAAGACGGGAATGTAAAACTTGGCTTCGGCTGACTGAACAGGCTACCAGTTCCAAATCCACCAAATCCGGTACTGGGTTGCGCGGGTTGTGTCCCTCCACTAAACCAAGATGAGCCTGTCTGACCCGTTCCAAAAGTAGTAGGCTGTTGCGTCGTTCCAAAGCCAGTGGTCTGGGCTGTACCAAACAAGCTTGTTTGTTGCGTCGTTCCAGTTCCAAAAGTACTCGCCTGTGTTGTTCCAAACCCAGTGGATGGCTGGGGAGTCCCAAAAATATTTGACTGAGTTGTCGTCCCAGTACCAAAGGCACTTGTCTGGCCCGTTCCAAATGGCGTAGTCTGCTGAGTGTTCCCAAATAGACTTGGCTGCGCTGCAGTAAAATATTTGACTGAGTTGTCGTTCCAGTACCAAAGGCACTTGTCTGGCCCGTTCCAAATGGCGTAGTCTGCTGAGTGTTCCCAAATAGACTTGGCTGCGCTGCAGTCCCAAAAGTGCTCGTCGCCGCTGGTTGTCCAAACACTGAAGCTTGCTGCTGCGGCTGACCAAACAATGGAGGCTGAGTTTGCGTCGTAGTTCCAAACGCACTCGATTGTGTTGTCGCACCAGTTCCAAACGCGCTGGGCTGTTGTGGAGCTGTCGTACCAAAGCCACTTTGAGTAGTTGTTCCAAACACGCTTGCTGGCTGAGTTGTTCCAGTGCCGAATGCGCTTGGTTGCGCTGGCTGTTGAGTCCCGAATCCAGTGGCAGGCTGCTGGGTCGGTGTAAATAAAGTTGATTGCTGGGTCTGGGTGCCGCCACTTCCAAAACTCCACCCGGAGGTAAAAGTCGTAGGCTGTTGTGGTGTTCCGAAGCCAGTGCCAGTTCCAAAACCGCTGGTCATTTTGACCGGTTTATACGGGTCGCTCTTAAACTTAATAACCCTTATTCAAAAATACAAAGGACAAATTAAACAAGCTAATCTCTTCGACTCGAATGCCATTGGGTCAACTGAACGATCTCTTTCTGAGCTGAACCCTTGTGCACTTACATTCTCACTACACCGGTTTTGCTATGTTGGGTTAATCAGCCGCTTTTTTATTCATATCTTGTTCCACGAGACTGGGAAATGTGAGATTTTACTCACAATGTGATCGCGGTTGCACGAGAGAAAATCCTTCCTTTTGTTTTTGCCAAGAGGCTGTCAGGCTTTTTCACTCCTCGGCACTCAAATACCACATGTTTACATTTTTCATGCACTGCACATGATAAGAAAAAAAAAGGTTTTTATAAAGTCCACAATTTCATGGAAGACACACTGGTATATAATAATTTGAGTTTCAGTTAATAATTTATTCACAGTTAAGTGCTTTGTAAATAGTACGGAAAATTGAATTATTTTGAGCTAACCGAATTCTTTTCATGAAATATATGTACATAAATTGATCGAGTCCACATTTCCCGAAAAAAGATTTTGGAGAAGGTATCATTATTATTCACAAAAATACAGCCTTGAACTTTGTATTTTGTTATTTTGCGAGTTTATTCAAAATAAATGCCTGTAATAATCTGCAACCTATTGTTTACGGTTCGTGTTATATTTCAGCGGACAATTTTCAGCCTGTGAGACTGCGTCTGTCAACTGCGAGAGGCAAAAAACTGTAAACATGGCATGTAATCCGAGGCACATGGTGCGTTTAGCACGTCAGTTGACCTCCCTGAAAGCGTCGCCGCCACCAGTGTTCACCATACCGTGGGGGATTTTTATGTCTCAAGTGAGGAACCTAAGTTGTGGAACAGCTTCCTGGGACAGACATAATGTGAAACTGAAAAAGACGCTGTCTCTGGGACAACCCACGTATGAATCTCATAGCGAGCTTTTCACCAATCCGACAGAGGTAATTCCTGCAAAGATCAATGGAACTGTGGACAACCCATACATGGTCCTAATTATTTTCAGTTTAGTTTTTAACAAGTTTGATTCACTTGGGCATGCATGTAGATTATTCCTGGAGTGTACAAGGAGGACTTCAGAAAACGACGTGAAACACTGTGTCACATAGTCTCCGAGCTAGTCACAAAAACAGTCCAGCGAGGCTCCGAAGTCAACCACTTGATTGTCATCCCCTCATCCGCAAAAAAGTACATGACGGAAAACATCCCGTACGCATATCGCCAAAATTCGAATTTCTTCTACCTCAGCGGCAGCTACGACCAAGAAGCATTTATAGTTCTTTGTGTAACCCCAAAGGAACAAGTCCATTCTCTATTTTTGAGCGATCCGGATCCCATGTCTGACCTCTGGGATGGGCCTAAGACGACCCCAAAAGCGGCAGTAGAACATTATGGCTTTGACCAAGCGTACCTGTCCTCCGAATTTGAGACTTTTATGAGTGACTTTGCAAAAAAGACAAATAAAAAAGTTAAAGTCTGGTGCGAGGACAGAAGTTTAGTTGAGAAATACTTGGATCCGTCATTCGGCTTCGAGTTCAAAAACGCCGAAAGTCCCAAAGCGATTTTGGATACGCTCCGAGTCGTCAAATCACAAGCAGAGATTAACCTCATGCGACAGTCTGCAAAAATCGCCTCAGAAGCTTTCCAACAAACGATCAAGTTTTGTGCCGAAAAGTGCTCAAAGGGGGAAGTAGTCAACGAGCGACAAATTTGGGCCAAGCTGGACTACGAATGCCGACTGAATGGAGCCGAGCGTCTAGCCTACCCTCCAGTTGTGGCCGCAGGAGCTCGTGCCAACATTATCCATTACGTTTTCAACAGTAACAAATGCCTTCCAAACGACTTGGTTCTGGTGGACGCTGGATGCGAGTACTTTGGCTACTGCAGTGACATCACGAGAACGTGGCCAATTCAAGGGAAATTTGAAAATCAGCACCACATTTCCCTTTACGAGATGCTACTAAAGACTCAGGTCGACCTGATTAAATACGTTCAGCCCGGAATCTCTCTCGACGAGCTCTTCCGTGTCATGAGTGGTCATCTGGTCAAAGGGCTGGAAGAGCTCGGAATCATCCACAAGGGAAGTTATAGCTCAAGGAAGCATGAAATGTCGCATGAAATTGCTCTGAGATTTTGCCCTCATCACGTCAGTCACTATCTTGGAATGGATGTGCATGACACCGCCTCCGTGGACCGCACTGAACCTCTCGTGCCCGGCATGATTGTCACCGTGGAGCCTGGAGTCTACCTCAGCTCTGCCTCGAACCAAAGCGAACTTCTCACAAAAGTTGGACAAGAGTTTAGCGGAATTGCAATACGGATTGAGGATGACGTCTTGGTGACTTCCGATGGATGCAGCGTTCTCACCTCGCAGTGCCCAAAGACAATCCAAGATATCCAGGAATGGGGTCGTGTTTCGGGTACAAAAAGCTAGAAAAAACAGCATAATACCTACTTGATAATATTTTGTCTTACAAATTCAGTACCGTATTCGTTTTATTATTATATTTTTTGCTTCGAAATTTTAAAAAACAAAATAATATATGCATTTTTGTGATACCTTTTAAGGTGCAGGCAGGAAGCCGTTCAGGTTTTAAAATTTATAGACTTATTTTAAATTCAACAAATTTATTGTTATGAAACACAATGCATAAAATTTCAAATGATTTTAATATATAATGATAAAACATTAATTAAAATGTGAATCTTTCAAAAAAAAAGTTTTTATTGTATGTATGTACACGTTTTTCACAACGGTATCATCGTACATCTTTCTCCATCACTGTAGGCTAATTCCTACTTGATTAAATCTGTAACACCACACCTACGCCATAATAAGTAAAACAAAACAACCTTCTTCCTAAAAAGCCTTTTTTATATGACAGGCAGACAATGTAGCTGAACTCGTTGAAAATTATCAAGCAAAAATTCCCTTCAATAATTTCCACCAACTAGACTGAAATAAGTAGTATCGCAATAGATCCTCACTCAAACTCTTAAAAACTAATCTCAAAAAAGTACATCAGTGTTCTATTAAATTAGACATACATTCTCATAATCTCTCAATCCAGACTGGGGAAAAACTTCTTACAGCAAGGCAAAACAACTTATAAATTAATTTCATATAATTCTTCTTAAGTAATGCTGATGAGCTATCAAAAAAAGCTGTGTATCGTCCTCGTCAGAACCTTATCATTATCAAAGCTCTTATCTACACCAAAGTAAAACTAGAATTGGAATCTGTAAAACGAACTTTATACATATTTGCTTTTTACTGAAGTTGGGGGAAGTTAGCTTTTTTTATTTGTAATGACATAACTTAAAGACTGCTACACTATCGTAAAGTATTTGAATTTATGTAAAAGTAAATTGTTGTTTTTCAACTTTGCTTGAACCATCATCATGTGAAAATTATAGATCATTTACGATTAGTGTAATTACGTAAAAGGTTACAAATAAAAATCTGGTTCTGGTATGAATAGGAAAGTTATCTCATCTTGAAAAAAAAACGCTGGAAAAAGTCATTTACGATGACACCCTTTTTTACCACTCAAGTTTTTCCGGGTATTGGCCAGAGAGGCAGGCCACGCAATGACCAATTTTTTTCGGATCTTTCTCTCGGATGGCGTAGGTCACAGCACTGATTAGCCCTTCGATTGAGAGGTAGACTAAACTGTCAGCACCTAAAATATGCAATTAAATCATAAGAAATACAAGATTGCTTACAAAATTGCCATATATATTCAGGGCTGAGTTACAAAGTTTTTGAATTCACTTACCAACTGCATCTGCCAATTGATGAGGGTCCAACTTGTTGGCAATGAGTTCTTCCCGGGTTGGAATGTTGATGCCCATGTAGCAAGGGTACTTAATTGGTGGAGAAGCGACTCGAATATGGACCTATTTGTGTGATTCATCTCAAATTAGTATTTTGCTATAATTACTAGAAATGTCCAACAATGAATACAC
>JAHZMY010001401.1:0-14126 GCA_027743915.1 Seira sanloemensis
CATAATGAAGTTTGACTTTGAGTTTCTCGAAGTGGAATCTGAGACGAAATGGGGTGGTCAAATCAGCACAAATATAACGCCACACTTTTACGGCGCAGTGGCGAGGTATCTCATCTCAAAATACATTTCATACTTTTTATGATTATTGCCACCATTACATACGGCTTTGACAGGTCATACTCCTATAGATACATATTTAGGTATATAAAGAATATTTTAATAATACGGCTCCACTCGCCATAAACTACGTTCCACAGACTAATATACGGGGAGGCTGACTTGGCCATCGGATCGTTCTTTGTGCTGAAGCATTATCTCGACTTTCTCGACATGAGCATCCCACTGGACGTCGCATGTACCTCCTTCCTCACCCCGAATCCCTTGACAAGGCCACGCTACTTGGCTCTCATCTTACCATTCAACTATAAACTTTGGGCTTTGGTCCTCTCCATCTGCTTCATCTTCGCACCATTTGGCCTCTACCTCCTCTCCAAGCTGCCTGTGCACGCGTCAGAGTACCGCATTTTCACGAGGAGGTCGCAGGTCGTTTTCACATGCTTCAGTATAATGAGCCAAGTGGCCCTCCATCTCTGGCCAAAGTTTTGGGCTGTGAGAATGTTTATTGGCTGGTTTTGGATGTTTTGCCTCCTCATAACTTTGGCGTACAGAGGGGCAATGGTCTCCTTCCTCACGATCCCGCTGTTTGAGAAACCCATCGACAGTATTAACGATCTCGTTCAATCTGGTCTCAGAGTTGGTGGCTGGGGAACAGAGCTCCACCGGCTGTTCAAGCAGTATGCCTCCACTAATGGGGAATCGGAGATCAAGACCATTCTCAGAGACCGTTACGAGGCAAGTGACAAATTATTACGGGGATCGTAAAGAGATCGCATGTGTATGATTTAATGACCTTGCACGAGTAAAGTATACATACATATGGATTTTTTTCTGCGTTTTCTTAAAGATGATCGAGGACGTGAACACGGCTGTGTCCTGGATTGCTGAGGGGGAATTTGCGTTGTATGAGAATATTCGGTATTTGAAGTTCACAAGGCTCACGAGAAACCTGACGAAGCATGGGTCACCAGCGATGCGCCTTATGAAACAATGCATTGTCCCAGTGCATATTGGAATAGCGTATCAGAAAAATTCGCCAATCGTGCCAACGATAAATAGGTTTTTGTCTATTTTCAGACTTGAGCATAATTTTTTCTCGTCTTTTGAGAGTATTACAATGGGCTGGTGACTCTCAACTTTACAGGCATATCAGACGATTCCAGGAGTCCGGATTAATGAAGCGTTGGTCTCAACGACTTATCACCAAGACGAAGCAGCATTACAAGAAGATGGCGAGGGAGAATAACGAAGGAATCAAACACCCCGAGTCTGACGGTGCTGGGGAGGAAGAGGATGATGAGGAAGATGAGAGTGAAAGCGAGTCTGCAAGTGGCTCCTCCAACAACAAGCAAAGAAAGCAGCGAGTGCTTAACATGCGGGATTTGCAGGTCTGTACACATGAGAAATCTGTATTATTCACATGAACAGCTTTTAAAAATTCCAATTTCGACACATGCAAAAAAAGTGAAACATTCGGCTTGTGGTTGGTTACATCATTGATGGAGACATGTGCAAGGTTAATGCTTGATTCTCCACATAATAAGCATAAACACGCAGAGATTTTTTTTTCTAAACTGTTGAATAAGGAGTAATAATAGTAGGTAGATTTGACATGATGCGATGAAAAATTGTGGCTGGCATTGAACGCTAATTTTCCACTCATAATAATAAAATGCAATGCAGAACCACGCCCAAATTCTACGCATCGTCATGTACATATACCCAGATGCCGAGTGCGCCCACGCGCTACACTTTTTGTCCAAGCGTGTTCGAAGAAAAAGGCTTTTCGTGGAGACTCCTTCGAGTGAAAAACAATAAATTAGATAAACATGAGATAAACAAAATAACAAAAAAACAAGATGCCTTCTGGCATGTATCGTACAGTATTGGCATTGGCATCCCAACTCCCAACACAATTTGTGGAAATACTGTTTAATATTAGATGATAATGATGCTATGAGGACCTTGTCCAAAAACGAAGTTTCCGAATTTCCTTGAACTCTGTTTTTTGTATGTATATCCTTTTTTCTTTCTTTCCTCTGGACAGGGCTCAATTTATCTAATCTGTCTCGGTTTCTTCTTGTCAATCACGGCTTTCATCGTGGAGATCTTCGTGGCGAACTCACGCAGCGCGGCGAAGAAGGCGAATATGGAGCTGAGGAAGATTAAAGATAAGGCGATAGGCAAGGGGACGCTGAATGCTGAGGGGAGTCACGACGACGGCACAGGCAGCCAGAAGACGGCCGTTCCATTTAACCCAATGAGTAAGAACCAGTTGCTCCAGAATATGCTGATGGAGTATGAGACGCTACTGCGGAGATGTGAAAGTCAGGCGAATGCGAATAGCCAAGATAAGGAGGCGAGGCTCCGGAAATTTGCTTTGAAGAAGAAGAAGAAAACTGATAGTGTCAGGGTGAGGATGAAAGACAACAGGGAAGTTTTCTTTACTTACACGGAGTAAAAGAAGAGAAACTCGGAATCATGAAGGAGAGATTCATAAATATATGTATGTACATGCATCAAATGGATGGTGATAGTGAAAAAAATTTTAGATCATGGATGTCAAATATTTTGACTCAAAGTTAATAGCGATGTGTTTGATCAAAACACAAATATCTGTATTATTAAAAGAACTTCTTCCCAAGGGCTAAAAATAGAACCGTAATATTCTTTATCTTCAACATCCAAGGACGAAGAGCAGTAGTGTCATTTATCCATTGTTGAATAAGTGGGGTGAGGTGCGCTGAGCAGTATTTTGGTGTCAATGATTTAATGAAAAAGTCTCGTTGCGTCATATCCACTTTAGTAAAAGGCTCGTGTCTCATGTAACTTTGTAATTTAAAAAGCAGGCAATGTTTAATATATGCAAATGTTAAAGTTCAATAGGATTTATGTATGAGGAAGCTTTTTGAAAAACAAAAGTATTGTGAAAGCAAGCGTTTTTATTACATCTTCAATCTTCTACTGATAAATATAGTGTACAATTTGAAATGAAAGAGCTTTAATAAATATTTTACATGCACACTTGAACGACAAACTTCCATGGATTATGCGAGGCTTATTTGTTTCACAACGCCAGAAACGAAATTGGAAATGATGGCGACAAAATCCAGTCACTTGTTAAAAATTAAATATTTGATATACATATAAATATTGATTCTCATTGCAAAGCTAGAACAAAATACGTAATAAACTATGTACATATAATAAACATATTTAATAAACTACTTACGTACATATGACGATTCACGTTACATTTCACCTAATAATACTTTTTTTGTGATTTGAGGATTGCTTTGAACTGAACAAAATGAGTTTGAGTTGCGATTCTTGGATTCAATAAATCGAAATGTATATGCTCTAGTAATAATAATATACATGCTTTTCTCTTGAATATCTAGTCTGTGCTACCTAACACAATTGATTCACATTGAGTAGGTACATAGTTAATAATATTCCATTCAAATCACATTCATGCCGACATAATAATTTCGCTGGTAATATATACCTATCTATGTATGTAATTGCAGCATCCGAATTTGTATGTATTCACTTTTTGACGAGAATAAAAGAGTTTTGTTTTTGAGAGACACGTGGCATCAGAATTAACAGCAGTACAGGTAAATCGTTCCAAAGCTCAAAATGATTTTTCTTTTCATTTGCACTTTATGTACATCTCATTATTTGAATGCGCCATAATTAATTTAGTTATGTACCTAAGCATCTTTCATTATTATGCATTCTGAACTAGTCTAAGAATTGAAGCGGAAACACAAAAGGTACAATATTACTTTTCCTGCTGAAATTCAATGTTCAGAGAGAAAGTGGCATGTAATAATAATCTTCTATCGAAACTAGAGAGTTTTTGAGATAATTTGTTTTCTATGTAAATCTAATTACTAGTTTAGCCTGAAATGGTAACTACAAATGTACTAGTTGTTGTATGGATTCGGAGCAGAGGTAATAATATTGTAGTAGTTATTGAAGCTGTACCGTGGAAATATGTACATACTTTGAAGATTTTCGAGTGTGACAGTAATAAAAAATGCTTCTGGAAACATATTTGACTCCTTCGTATTACAAATGTTCTGAAACACGTTCAAAAATATATCATTTTCTTTTTCGGTTAAACAAAACATAAAAGGAATTAACACGAAGGTAAAAAAAACTTATGCACGTTACTTAAATATTTTAATTAAAAAACTTAGGTATTACACGTCAAGAAAGGAACGGTGGGCTGAGTAAATTATGTATGGGAGAACTTAGTATACACAATTTTGGAAACTCAAAAGTTTGCTTTTTTCCGGAGAAATCATAAAAAGTTCAACCTTCAAGTGATATGCCATTGGAGCCTTGCGTCACAGAATTTGCCTTATTATCAAAACAATTCTGATGTTTTTCGCCTGGCAGCATCTGCGACTTGTTGAGAATAGGACTAGAAGGATCCTCTCCAGCATTTGAGTCACCATTATGACTAGATTCGAAGGAACTCTGCTCATTTGAATTTGTAAGGAGAACATGATTTCGAGAAACTTGTCCTACATTCACATTCTCACCATCAACATTCTCTTTCTCCTTCATTTCCTCAGAATTCTCCACTCGCAATGACTTGTTTCTTGCACATTCTTGCAATTTTTCTCCTTTTTTCTGCCCTCGTGCTAACTTCTTCAGAGGAAAATAATTCTTGGGTGGATCATCACTACCACCATCATCATCATCATGGACACCACTGTCGTCGTCGAACTCTGGGGAGTTTGGAGACAGCAAGATTTCCCGCACTGCAAGCAAGTCTCAAGTTGCCATCGCTTTGAGACTCGCGACAATTGTTGAGAGCAGCAGCGTTATGAGGAGAGATGGGAGCGTCATCCTCCCTCCTCTTTTCTGGAATGGAAGGAAGAGATTCTCGACCGGGCTGGTTCCAGTTGTCACCTTCGTCAGCGGTGGGAGCACTGTGAGCTGAGAGGGTCGGGGACGAGGCTGCGGCCAATGTGGCTGTTGTGGGTGCGAGTGTGTAGTGGTTGTACAAAGGGCCATTATTGCATCTCTCCGACCTCCCACCACTCCCATTACTCTGCTGGTGAACATTTCTCGGTGAGGCTTTGCTGCTGAGACCACACGCCAATGTTGGGGGGAGTTGGAGCGGGATCTCGAGAAGTTTGCTGGAGGAGTCACTATCCAGCGAGAGGCTTGTAAGTGATTTATCATGGGCTCCAGTGGTGAACAACAAATTGCCTCTGGATGCTGTCGCGGCGGCAGTCAACGTGGCTGGGGGAATCATGGCATTTATGTTGTTCCGAGTTGGTGAGATCTGCACGGAGCGCGGCTCATCGGGCCTGCCAATTTTGCGGAATTTTATGGAGACCTTGCCTCCAGACGTGGGATTTGGGATGGTTGTCACATGGCCTAATGAGGGGATTGTCATGCTTCGGCTCATTGGCCCCAACGGGTTGTCCTTCTCCGTGTGAGCTGGAACCAGCCCACACAGCAGCTTCGCGCAGAGGGCCAGCAGAGCGTTTTTCATGGCCAGCCGGAACTCTTTCAGATGATATGCGTAGAGGAACGGGTTGAGTGCGGAGTTGGCGTGTGACAGGATTATCGTGAAGTTGAGAACCTCGATTGGCACATGAATTGGGTAAAATGCCTAGTGGTGGAGAAAAAAGATTTCAAAAAAATGTCAAATAGAATTCAGTGACAAAAAGTAATTATCAGCCGCCACGCATTTATGTACATTAATATATACACACAAAATATGTACATGACAAGATTCAGTTTTGCATGGAATTATAATAATACATTTTTCTGACACGTGTGTATGATAAATGACTTGGGGTATTTTGAGCCCCTTTCAACGCCTCATTAATCATCCGTCCATTTTCCATTTTGGAGTTAATAGTAGCAGAGCAGCTTACACTCATGAATACATGGATTAGGAAGGCATGACTCATGACCAATAAGCTAGCATAATGGTATTTATTGACAAAACAAAGTCAAAAGCAAGACCGCTTTGAAAGCCCAGAGCCCAGATTTTTTTTGAAACTCATTCTTACCTGCCTCTTCTCTGACACCATGATTCGCAAAGCTTGAGTCGCAGATCGATTTTCGCAACTTAGCGAGCCTGTCCTTGACTGCTCAGAAAATCGACGGAGGTGTTGCGGTGCGAGAGCTCCTTTCTGTCGAATCTGTACACACACACACACAAGTATTGAAATAATATCCATAATCATTAGAGAAAAAAATGACTCGTATTGATTGCTGATAGTCTCATGTCATTTTGTCATACTTTCAGTGACAATGTGTCCATCCTCCCATCACCCATTCATTTTACTCGTATACACATCCAATTTTTACTCACTTTTTAGAGTTTTTTGTCATTGCCTCATTGTTATTATTACGATGTCGATACTCATAGCTCATACTTGAGAGAGAAAATAGATGAAAATGCTTTGTTCTCACAAACCTTAATTAAAACCACATGATAGATGTATCCATAGAAGCCAATCATTAGCAGGGCTGGGAAGACAATCGTGGCAAAGTACAAAAAGACCAGGTAGCTGTACGACATGACATCCGTGAAAAAGCAGTATTCTGGCGGAAACCTCTCCCAGCCCTCGCGGTTGTACCAGCCAAACAATGGGAGAAAGCCGATGATCGCTCCAGCCACCCAGCAGAATAGAATGATGCCTGAAAACGCGAGAAAATAGATGGTCATTATAATTAAAAAGTGGAGTGCAGAATGCAAATTAATATTTTACAACAAGACAACTCATAAGCATCAGTCATCAGTAGATAATTATATATTATCGGTTGCATCTTCATTCTTCCATCTCACGATAAAGCATTTTTTGATTCTCGTCAGCGCGGATTGATTAAAGCTTCGTGGTGGAGTGACAGGAAATTGGAAAAAGGACAAGTGGAAAAAGAACGGAGAGCTGAAGACTTTGAAGTTTATCTTTGCTCCCTTCTTCTTTCCCACTGCTTCAAGAAGAAACAAAGTTCGCCCTATGCATAAAATACTCTTTGAACTTTCTCATTTCATCAGATGAGTAAGTCTTGAAACCATTTCCAGAAAATTCCTTCACATACATACATACATATGAGTAGGTTATTGAGGAAGCTCACACACTGCTTCACTCTATATCTGGCTCAAGGAAGGAGGGAGAAAAAAAGTGTGTTGATTTCGGCGCAATATCCGCTCCGCTTTCTCTCTCTCTCCCCCAACTCGAGTTACATGATATCGAAATCACAGGGATGAAAACCAGAGCTACATCACATAATCACATCGCACACAGCAGTGTCCTATCTCACTCTGCGGCTTCTTATTTCCAGCCATTGTAATAATTAAGACCATTACAAATTACGATGGTCATTATATGTTGCAAAGGGGTTAGTGTACGTACGTGATCACAGGCCACAGAAAGAGACAAAGAAAGTGGCCTCCCGCTCCAACCTCTCTCTCAACTTCAATAACAAACTATCATCATTATCGGTAATGGGTGACAGGAATAACATAAATATTCGTAAATGAGATGCATGGGGAGTTTTTGAACTGCGTCTTTCACATGTGCTCCCATACATAAATATAGCATAATCCCTTAGAAGGCTCTTAATCCAAAATGTTATGGCTTTTAACTAGTGATATTTGGGAATTCAACAGGAATGGTCCGTACATTTCGGAATTAACCTACGTACTTGAACATAATACGACGAGGAGATTGAATATCCTCATTCCCAAACTGCTAACTCTTAATGCGTGTGATTTGCAGAATATTATCTATAGCATCATATTGTATCTATTTACGTCATTAGAATTTAATTTGAAAGATGAGCTGGCTCCCAAGGCAATGGCAAGTGTGACTTTCTCATGCAGTCAGATAAGCTATTTCCTGGTTTTTAATTTGATATTATGTAGAATGTCACTCTGGAAGTTAAATATGAGCTTTTATTTACTTACGCGGACAATAAAGTTCAGTTTGTGCAGTCCTGAAATTTAATCACACTTTATTTGAGCCGGTGCTCGCTCGGAACTCATTAAAAGTACACATAATGGCGTAATTGTTAATTGACCCAGTTCAAAATACTATCTTAAACTATGGACTTGTACTAGCTCCCAATTTAAAAAACTGTTCTTTACGAAATACGATGGTATCCCTCATCTATCGTAGAACTACCATTGCATAACAAGCGAACATACTTGAAGCTGTAGTCGGACTAAAAAATTGAGAGAAAAAAGAATTGCGTATTTCCGAATATAAGAATAGTAATTGTTTATGTAGGCAGATCGAAAACCAAAAAGGGCCTGTAGCACAATGGCCAATATCTTGCTGTTTTCTACACGTGCTCGAATGAATGCACACAGGTATAATGAGCGCCTACGTGAAAGTATGTTATACTCGCCATTTACACGTTTATTGACATTGAGAGTGACTGATCAACCCTCAAAAAAATAGAGAGAGAGAAAAAAAGTATTTGCATGAAAGACTAAAAGAGAGAATTATGCAATGAGAGGACGACGCGAAGTAAAGCCCGCGCGATCCTATTGATATTTCAAGGTCAGCGAGATTATCCTCTCAAGTAGATAGATATACGCACGCCTAATGACAATATTTGGTTAACTGATGAAACGAAGCATCTCGCTATTTGCATAATTCATCTTCCCTCCCTTCTAAAAAAAGAAGTTTGGTGGTGAAACGCAGATTTGAACTTGGACGAGGAGAGGGAATTCCTTTTTTGAAAATTTAGAATTCTAATGACAGCTCTGGCTGGTAATACCGAGTCTGAGTCTTACAATATGAGGGTGCTGTAGGCTCTTTTGTGTGAAATTTATTTATTTACTTCTTTCTCAATTTGGCTATTTTGGATCAAGCATGTGTGTGTGTGTGCAATTATGAAAGCTCGGGGGGATGGCTGAAATTCAATTGAAATTTAAGGCGATTGCTCATCGAATCAAACCAACATAAAACTCTTAAATCTCGAGCAAATGTGTGTAGAATACGCTTAATTTAAGAGTTGAGATGGAACTGGAATAAATAAAATTCCATAGATGGGAACAAGATAAAGCATAAAGATAAAAACGACAAGCCAAAAGTTTTTTCTTTGCATATCTAAATTGAACAAGTCTAGTTATATTGATTTGATTGATCATAATATTATATACTAAAGTATCACAAGACCAATTCTAAAATCGCCAAAATACAAAAAAAACTTTTTTACCAAATAGAATTCGCTTTGAGTAGAATAAGCTGAAAAGCAAACCAGACGACAGAAAAAATTATCTGAATATATTACAAAATATCGATTCCCGCTTGACATCATGACCTGACCCACATTCGATTATTTACACTGCGACCTTGCCATCTAGCCATGTGTCAATATTGCCAATTACACAACACAGCCTTTTTAACAACTATTTAGCGAAAGTGGTTGTTTTCGGTAGATAACCTGAAACTAACAGTAGTGCGGAGAGATAGGAGAATTGGGGATATCCGAAAAGTCCATTTCCACATGAGGTAATGATTTAGACGTTGTTTAGGCGGCTTTTAATGTGTTGTGTGAACTACATGCACTAAATACATTCTGGCCACCAGCTCACATCCGCGAGCGGAACCCGTCTGAATACACGAATAGAAGAGAAGAAGGCTCTTCTTCCTCGAACAACTCGTGTGTGTCTGTGTGTGTCCCCAATGCAAATAATACCATTTTGTCAACAAGGTTGTCAATGTCATCCGCCAAATTTGTCCACTTCATCCCACAAAAACATGAGATGTAATACCAGTTACTTTCGGCAGATTAATGTACCTTCACCAAAGGAAAAAAACCTACTGGATACATGGTAATACTCCACTACAAAGTCTCCTTGAAACTTTTAATGAGCCTCGTAATTGCCATTTCGGTTGTTGCACAATGCCCCACACTCAGCCGTATATATTTAATTCATGTGTCGTTTCAAAAGTATTTCCAATTTCTTAAAACCAGCGGTTCAACTTTTACACTTTGATTATAACAAGAGTCATTAAAGATCTTGACCCCAAAAAACTAGTTGGGCAAAACCCGAGTAACTTTCCATTTCTCGCAGCATTCATTAACTTATGTCCAAGTATTTATTTTCTCTGCCCAACATGACCGTATTTCTCTCTCTCGGCGACGAGTGTTTCCCCACATTTGAATGTTTCTGCTGCATTCCGTTTTGTTCCCAGAGATGATTACTAATCCGATTGCATGATGCCTGCTTATCTGTCATTCCCAATCATCATAATCATCGATGATGGCCAAAATGAACAAAGAAAGCCCATCTTCGTTAGCACCGCATCCATCGCATGTGACGGTAATAAACTAATGGTAGAAGAGAGAATTTCGCAGATAAGCTTCCCCTTCCACAAAAGCAACGGTTTTTTTTCTCGTCAGCTTGTCCAAATGAGCACACAAACTACAAAAAATGCCAGCACATCCTTTGTGTACCGTGTGGGACTGTCAAGGCAGCATGACTTTTGCTTTTACAAATTAGACTCTCTGTGTGGCTGTACACTTTTGTATGTGTGTGGTTCAATGATCGCTTTCCGAAAACTTTGTGCTCCGTTTGCTTGTACTGAACAAACTCTCATTATTATTGTACTTCCCCTTTCCTACTTAAATAAAATGGGTTAGTGACCCAAAGCTTAAACGTTGTGGGGTGAGACGTAAGAGCAAACAGTACAATAAGCATGTCACTTTTGTTTATCCCCATTTGTGGAAACGAGTTGACAGGAAACATTTTCACTCTTAAAGAGAGCGGCCGCATTTCATTATTACAGAGGTAGTTTTGATGACGACTTTTTCTCTCAATTAATCTGAGAAAAGCAATAGCAACATGATCATTTGGCTAGCACACATTTTTACAATATGTATATGACAAAACAAAACGAAAAAAACGATACGAGGTAGTTTCAACAAAAATTGCACTCCTACTTATCAATTGCTATGGAATTATATCATTGACAAATATAGCGTATGTACACACTACACGAACCAAATTGGGAGAATAAACTGCGTAAATTTGCACTGAATGAATGAATTTTTGTTCCGAATGAGCTCATTTAGCAAGTGCGATAGAAACTCGCCCATTCATACATTCATTTTAAAACTAATTCCCTCAAAATTCCGCCAATTCCGCCAATACCTCGAGCTTTAGTTCAACACCTGTGCCAATTAAATAATGACAGTCATTGCGCCAGATATAAATGAGTCATTGACTTTACAGTGGGAGTTTTGGACTTGCATTAAGAAGAAAACCTTGAGCTCTTCAAAAGCCCCTCTTGCACACGGATCTCATAATGCAGATGTATTCCTTTAGGAAAATGGAGAAACTCCAGGAAAATTATTGTGCGTCTCACTCACAGCGGAGAAGCAAACCAGAGCAGACGGGAAGTACTTACATGAGCCCCCACCCTACAATTATCCAGATGCAACCTAAAAACATAATATTTACAGTCCTACCGCGTTTCCAGAAGCTCAAGCTCATTCCATTGTCCCTATATAGTTTTTTTGCAATGGAGAAAGTCTCGCTTCCCATTTTCTCTCGAGTCTCAACCCTTTCGCAAAACCCACAATTTCAAAATAGTTGTACACACATTACCTCGATCAAATTCATTTTCAGGCTGGATGTCAAGCATAAAGTTATGATTACCGTACTTGTTCGTTCATAATACATTAAATTTTGCCTGTGCGATCAGATTACCCGGACATGAAGAAAATGGGGTAAATCCATTTTATACAAATTCATTTTTGGGCTGGATGTCAAGCATAAAGTTATGATTACCGTACTTGTTCGTTCATAATACATTAAATTTTGCCTGTGCGATCAGATTACCCGGACATGAAGAAAATGGGGTAAATCCATTTTATGAAACGTCACCATTCTTTGACAGCCAAGCGCTACAATAATTACGACTCCAACATGTTCTCCATCTCCTCGTAATAATGAAACAGCTGAAAACTCACAGCATTGTTACAATACAACTCACAAAAAAAGAATGAACTATTCCATCCAACTTTTTTATCGCATGCAAATTAAAGCGAGAACAACTTGTACACGTGCAGTGAATAGAAGAATGGAGACATTTTGCGAGCTCAGTTATAAACTAGCATAAGCTAATTTTCTTCTCGCTCTCTGCAAAACTCTGGGAGCAGAGAAAGAGAGGGAATGAGCTGTCATGTCATTGTGAAAAGTTCATGGTTGTGTGTTGCACTGGCAACAATAATTGGGCTTTGTCGTATTTTCATTTGTGTGGGTGTACGGAGTACCGCTCGCAAATCGAAAGCTGATTTCGTTTTACCAGGAAGTTAAAAGTATGGGAAAAACTGCTACTTACTGGCTATTTTCTTTTCACAAGGGGCATAATGAAAAGAATTTTGTTTTCTCTCCATCATTTTCATATATGCGGTGACGTCTGCTATAAAATGTTTATTGGAACTTTTTTTTGACGGAACAAGTTAGGTAACCGCTCTCTCTCTCTCTCTCTTCACCAGTACGGCAATCAGACACGCACATCCACCGAAAAAAATAGTCTTCCATAGTTCCAACGGACCGCTCCCTTCAAACTACACCGCATATAAAGTATTTTGGCTAGCCAGACCATCATCATTAGTACATACTATTTATGACTCAGAGTGGAAACAAAGTCGGGGTGGGAGAAGAGTATAGGAATTTTTGTTTCCATTTCTTGTTTAGGAGGCAGCAGGTAATAATGACAAATATATGTGTGTAGTACATTGATGTAATCTCATGTGCAGAGAAAAAAAATTGCACAGTGGAAAATGTTTTAATGCGGCGATCCATTCATACTCCATTAGAATGCTCATATGTCATGTCTTTTGTAAATGAGCTTCATCATCAGTAAAAGTAGTAGTAGCATGGAGGCAGATAGTCAGCCACAAATAGTCACTCTTTTGTTCCTACTTAAAGGGAAAATTAAGTTGGCGTTGGGGAAAAAAGCTTGTTGCTACACACACAAACACACACATTTCCCTATGAGCTCAGCCAACCGAGAGGAGAAATGGTTTATAGATGGAGGAAATTTACTTTTTGCGTGACGTGACCAGAACGGCAAAAAAACATACTGTGGAAAAGGGGTATAGTAATAGCGCGATAGATCTTGGGAATCATGTATATACTTAAGTAAATGAGCTTAAACAACAATTTGTAGAAAAAAGTTTTTGAAGTGAAAGTACATACAAAGCTGCATTTTTTGAGAAGGAGATGCTCCACTGTTCACTGGAGAATGATTCATTTTACCCCAGTCGAAAACATTCGAGGTTTTTTTTTGCGGATAGGGAGTTAGGATATACATGCATATAGTACATGTACATACATACATTTGAAGGCATGTGGGCGTTTGTACGAAGCAGACACAATGTTCCTTAAACATTGATAATGCAAGGAAGGGAGAACAAACGAGTGCATTAAAGCAGTAAATTAATTGAGTTTGTAACTTTCATCCTGCACTCAAGCCTTGCATTTATTGCAAGCTCGCATTATGTTCCAGTCTAATTGGGCCATTCCTGGAGAGTAATTAAGTTCTGGCGAAAGTACAGGAAGCAGTCATGAGCGTTTTAGGGTAAACACCATAAACCAAAATGAGACTAGTTTTTAAGCAACGTTTCCGCAAAAGCAATAAATAGTTTGCAAAACATTTTAAAACGGGTACAAAATAAAAACTATTGACATTTGATTTATCTCCCGTCTGCTTTCCCCTACGAATAATGTGGGAATGATCTAATGTTAAGCAACTATTTGGGTTCACACTCCCACCAAAAACTCTTCCATTTTAAAGACTGATAGCAACAAAATAAATTTGGATATTGTGTCAGTGTCCTTGCACCAAAGTCAAATGACTCGACTGTCACCGTCATCACTAGTTTGAGCCCACGACACTCTCCTCCTCCTCCCTCCCCCAAGCAAGTGACAGCATGTAAAAGATGAGAATAGTTTATTGGCAACGACAGAAGAACACAGGGTTGTCTGGCGAATGAAGAAA
>JAHZMY010001402.1:0-21071 GCA_027743915.1 Seira sanloemensis
CCCAAAGTACGGAGCATCGGTTCTATTCTGGTTGAGATAAATTTATATTTTTTTTGCAGACCTTACCCCTTCGGAGCGTCTCCTCCTGGACCAAATCCGAGCTCGGAAATCTGAACTTTTAAAAGAAATAGCTCAACTTCAGGATGAAATCGATTCGGTCTCGCGAGAACTGCTATTTAGTCAAGCCACCCCCCAACAATCCTCCGGAGCACCACCTCCAGACCTCATTAGTACGCAGCAGGACCCACCCCTGGCAGACGTAGAACTAGACAATCTAAGTGAGCACAGCAATAACAATGACGACCACAAAGTACCCAACGTTCTCGGCTCGAATAGTTCGAGTAACACGACGAGCAGCTCGAGCAAAGAGAAGGACAGGTTGAAGATAATGAGTTTGGGATGTAAAAAGTTCAACATGGATCCGAAGAAAGGGATCGAATTTTTGGTGGAGAATACGCTGCTGAAGAAGCAAGAGCAAGATATTGCGCTGTTCCTGTACAGAGGAGAGGGCTTGAATAAGACTGCAATTGGTGACTATCTCGGCGAGAAGAGCGATTTTAACGAGAGGGTTTTGAAAGCTTTCGTTGGCCTACACGACTTTACTGATCTCATACTGGTGCAGGTACTGGGACCAAAGCAATTTCATATTTTTGTTTTTTGAATAATTAAAATCACAGTGCAGCTAATTGATTTGTTTTTTTTTCTTCACAAACCGCAGGCGCTACGTCAATTTCTCTGGTCATTCCGTCTGCCTGGCGAAGCTCAGAAAATCGACAGAATGATGGAGTGCTTTGCTCAAAGATACTGCCAAAATAATCCTGATATCTTCACAAACACGGATACTTGCTACGTACTCTCTTTCGCGATCATAATGCTCAATACTAGTTTGCATAACCCGAGTGTTAAGGTGAGTCTAAACAAAATGTTTACCAAGTATAAATAATCATTCTATGACAAGTGCCATTTAATGATCTTTAATGAAACTTTTTTTAAAATCGTAATTGAGTGGGTCGAGTAAATCTAGACAGCGATTCTGTTTTGAATTATACGCCACAGATGGATCAGAAGTGATATACAACGGATAAGGAGCCTCGCGGCATAATTCCTCTGGAGAATGTGGGAGTACGGGAAATTGAGGATAGTGGGTCGAGTAAATCTAGACAGCGATTCTGTTTTGAATTATACGCCACAGATGGATCAGAAGTGATCAAAGCTTGCAAAACAGACTCGGATGGGAGGGTTGTGGAGGGTAAACATAGTGTTTACCGCATGAGTGCGGCCAGTAGTGAGGAACGGGACAGTTGGGTGAAAGCACTTAGGCAAAGTATAAGTTATTCGCCGTTTTATGAAATACTTAGAAAGAGTGGCGGGGGTGGAGGGAATAGTTCTAGTAGTTTAAGAGCCGGCAGGTTTGATAAATAAACCAACAGTACTTTTTGGATATTGATTTTTGTAAATTAGATACGAGTTTATTTTCTTTTCGTTAACGCGTCTGACAAGAATTGCATTGCTGGATCTAGTCCTTCCCCCTTCAGCGCTGATGTTTTGAAGATCTGGAATGTTCGGTTTCTGTTGAAATAAAAGAATAATGATTTTACATATTCGTTGTCTATTTTGAACTCAAAACGATGTCTTGTCTTCTTATTAAATATTCAACTGGCACCAATGCATTCTTACAGGCATAAAAATTCATAACATCATATACTCAAATAACCAAGGAAACATACTTTATCTGATCTAGTCCTAGAGCCTGATGAATCTCTGTAACGGTTAGCGCCCCTTCCATATCCTGTTTATTCGCTAAAACAACCAAAATTGAATTCTTCAGTTCCTCCTCATTCAACATGGAAACGAGCTCTTGTTTCGACGTCGACAGTCTGTCGCGGTCTGCGGAATCAACAACGTATATGATAGCGTCTGTGTTTGCGTAGTAGCAACGCCAATAGGGTCGAATCGATGTCTGACCTCCAAGATCCCATACCTTTAAAAGGATTCAGGATAATAATATTCCAGATTATACACAATACAACAATATTTTGAGAGTGATATTTATCGCCAAAACTTATGAATTCAATTAATGAAAATACATAAAGTGGGCACCTGAAATGTTAGGTTCTTGTACGTTACTTGTTCTACATTGAATCCGATGGTGGGGATCGTTGTGACTACTTCTCCAACTTGAAGTCTAATAAAAGGTAACACAATTTTTAAAATACATCCTCCATACAAAGAAACATTAATAGATATAAATAAAATGTGCATCACCACTGTAGTGACCTGTATAAAATTGTGGTTTTTCCGGCGTTATCCAAGCCGAGCATCAAAATTCTCATCTCGCGGCCGCCAATAAGGCTTTTCAAGTATGAAAATAGACCCCCTGAGCAAAGCACAAAAAATTGTAGACAATTATTTAAACTCGCAAAAATAAAAATTATATTGAGAATATAATACTCTGCAGCAATTTTATGTGCAGCAACAGAGCTTACTCAATTTACTAAATATTTTCATAAAACTCACCCATAGTAGATATATTGTGTTACTTCAATTTAGTAATAAATAGAAGAGCTTTAAATTACGCACAAATTGTTGACTGACTAGTGGATTTTTAAGCTAAATGCTAGAGATTAAAATGCACGGTACGCCTTATAGTTCACTGTATATACCTTTGTAACTGAAAATAATAAAAATTTATGCTTTTACTATGAAAACACTGGTACAATATCATCATTTGCTTTTAAAATTGATTAAAATTAACTAATTGTGATTGCAATTTATGGTCTACACTTGAAACTTTTGTGAACTGTGAACGTGGCACAACTTTCTTGTTTACATTCTCGTTTCCTGGAGAATCGATTTGAATGATTCGATTGGCCAACAGAATTGGGCAAAACAATAAAACAACTGTTGGAAAACAGAGAATCAAGCTTCCCGCCTCTTTCCTAAAATTTTGACAGTCAACTTTAGCCAAGAAGGGCATTGAGTAACTCTATTTGAGTGAATCAAAAGATTGTTTCCCCTTTAAAGCTCAAACAATAAAAAAGCAACAAAGAAAAAAAAGCTTAGCAAAGGCGACTATGATATTTACTAACTTCATCCCCGTGCTGCCATCTACCACAAAATGAGGAACGGTTTAGACTTGGACTAGTTTCTCAAAAATATGAGGAGAAGAGCTTTCTCAAAAAAGGCACACATTCTCAAATCAACCCAAGATCAGGCACGGCTTCTTGAATGTTAGTTGCACGCCGGAACATACACTGTCTCGGTCCTTTCCACAGTCAAATTTACTCTGCAGTTTAATAAGGAGTTTGTTTTTATTAAAAATATTTGAAAAAGTTGCAATTAAAAATGGCTGACGCTGAAAGTTGGGATGCTTCGATGGATACCGGGGCTGCGGTCACGGTTCCTCCACAACAAGTTCTGGCTGAGTTGCCGGAAATTAAATTGTTTAACAAGTGGAGTTGCGATGACGTCCAAGTTTCTGATATGTCACTCCAGGTAAGCTTAAATATCACTTTAATTTTGTAAACTTGTGATTGTTATGGCAAGTTTTGATTAGTGTTTAAAGTTGGGTGTTTCATATACGAAAGGGATGGGATCATTGAGTGATTAATAATACCGTTCACAAATGTGCATTATGGTTGTTTTGTTAGGATTACATCGCAGTCAAGGAGAAGTATGCCAAGTACCTTCCTCACTCGGCTGGACGTTATCAGGTCAAGAGATTCCGTAAGGCGCAATGTGCCATCGTTGAGCGCCTTACCAACTCGTTGATGATGCATGGGCGTAACAATGGAAAGAAATTGATGACTGTGCGTATTGTCAAGCACGCATTTGAAATCATCCATTTGCTTACTGGAGAGGTATTGAATTTAATAAATCATTCTTTTGGAAAAGTGTCTCACATATTTTTTTATTCGAAACAGTCGTCTTGGTTATATTAACGTGAATTTGTTTTCTTTGTTAGAACCCACTCCAAGTGCTCGTAAACGCTATCATCAACAGCGGCCCTAGGGAAGACTCCACCCGTATTGGACGTGCAGGTACTGTCCGTCGTCAAGCTGTGGACGTGAGTCCCCTGAGACGTGTCAACCAGGCCATTTGGCTGCTCTGCACTGGAGCCAGAGAGGCTGCGTTTAGGAACATTAAGAGCATTGCTGAATGTTTGGCCGACGAGCTAATCAATGCGGCGAAGGTACCATTATTATTGTATACAATAACGATCACTTTTAAAATGCTGTAGTTAATGTGTGTGATTGTTTGCTTAAATATTGACGTTTTATGTTTGCAGGGATCGTCAAATTCTTACGCCATCAAGAAGAAGGACGAGTTGGAGCGTGTAGCCAAGTCTAACCGTTAAACATGTTACTGAAAACCAATATGAGGAAATAAATGTACACGTTTTTAATATCAAGGTTTAGACGACATTTAAAAGTATCTTTATTAACTTTCGTTTAAACATATTATGGCATCTTAAAAAATAATAATATTTTTAAAAAACATCGTGTGTCTGTGTGTGTGTTATATCGAAAGAAAAAGAACGCGTAAAAGTTGCATTGTTATACTAAAACACACGCGTAAAAACTACATATTTAGAGAAATTCACATAACTACACACAAGTGATGATGGGATGTGCCTCCGTTAGCACGGTTCTTTAGTCTGGATTTCGGTTTATAGCGTTCCAAGAACGTTAGTTGCTTTGCGTTTATTGCGCCTCGGCGTTTACTAAAATCAAGGACGGGATGTTCACATCAATTGAAGCTTACATTATATGCATAAAGAGGATAATCATTATTATCAATCGATTATAAAAGCTTACAGTCGAATCAGTTCGACAGCGTCTTCATATTTCATTCCTAATTCCATTAGTGATAGGGCTACCAGCACCGGTGCTCGTCCAAGACCTGCTACACAGTGCACTGCTACGCATGATTCTGGGCTCTCTGTAAATTGGGTCCGCACCAGATCAAACCACTTGTCTATCACCTGGAAAATGAGAAAAGCGACATCAAAATTAGTTTCCTGGGTACAATTTTATTTTTGCACGATATCAATGTCATGTATCATAATCATAATAGGCGTTTATAAAATAAGCTGCAATGTTTAGTTGAAGGGGTCGGCACGGCAACTGAGCTATTAGGAAGGCGATAAAAATCACAAATGATTTCATTTATTTAAAAAGCGCTGGCTGCTCCAGGAATATTACTTGTTAGACAGGAATAGATTTTTCGCATAAAAGTTATTTCGTAGTAAAAAAAAAACTCAAAACCTTTTCCATGATTCCCTGAATCTAATATTTTTCCCATCACTATTGCAATGGAGAAAAACGTTTTTAGGAAATACGCTTAATTGTTTCAATTCCATTCCAATTCTACAAATAAATTTTTGACACTGATCAATGGTCACCGTCACCACGAGTTATGTAATTTCGGCCATAATAAGAATGATTTTGTTATGGAACTTTCCAAAAATCAAAAATATGAAACATTCTCCAAAAGATTCATGGTTAATATACATTCAGCCTTGGGCTTATGATGATAATACTATTCTGCTTGGAAAATATGACTTTTGGGGTAAAAGGTGACAAATAAAATATTCTTTTCCTGATAATGATAAAACCAATGTCTCAATTTTGCTTGAAAATATTTAAAATGTAACTCAATCCATACCGTAATTTTGTATTACTAATTTTCTTATATTGAAAATGAGTTGATCAGTCAAAAATGCAAGTTGTTAAGCTGAACTTGAGACTTTGTGTGGGGTCGTGTAGACTCGAAGAGAAAGTGACCTACATTTCATTAAATGTGAAATGTTAATAGTTAATGTATATTCAGAAATTCATTCAAGGTCAACATTACCAACGCACGTGTTCATTTAGTAAACAAAAAATAAATGTCAGGTGCGTGCAGGCATTAAAGCATTTTAGTTTAAAATACTTTTATAAAATATTGAACTCTAACTACATCAACAAACAAGGCTTCTTCAGTCGATATATTAAAAATGTCAAATCGAAGCTCCTTTCTCTCTTCCTAAATCGATTCGAAGAATTTTTTGCAATTTGTGGAAGCATCATTTCGCACAACTTTTGCTCTTCGTGCTCTCTTTCCTTTTTTGCTAGCAGTTGTCTTTTGTCTTTGCCAAAAAAAAAGGCACATGCATTTAAAAGCATGCAGCTTCTCATTGTGAGCTTTGTCTTTTGTGCCACAATAGTTATGTGTGGTGCCTAAATATTTACATTTCCACAATAACGTGGTAGCAGTGTTGCATTTATTTAACTAACTGGTTAAGCTGAAATGCTAATAAGTAATATTAAGGTTTCTAGTTTTTAAATCTACCCATACGACAATTGAATACTGGCTGAAACTATTTGTGAAAGTGCTTCAGATCTGCCATGTATTTATTATGCAAAAGCTTAGAAAATTGTCAATAGAATTTACAAAAAGCAATATTAAATTTGTAGTATCTCACCTCCTGAGGTGGGGCTTGTCCATCCGGAAAGCTTAGGTCAACAACCTGTATACCATTTTTCGAAAGTTTTTCTGGCGAGTAAGTTGACTCACATACACGGACAAGCGTTGCTACGTTGTATCTGCGGACCAAACGAAGGGAGTAAGATTATTATTAATTAAAATTACAGTAGCGCAGTAATGAATGATCAGTTGAAAGAGAGAAAGCGCATGAGTTTGCGTACCTTAGCAATTCTTCACAATAAGTATTCATTCCGATATCATTAGGGCGCTCGGTTATGAGGAACCTCATTCCTTTATAACTTATTTCAGTACATGCTCCAGGAACTCTAACTACTGAAGACATTTTATCTACTTATTATGAATTCGCGTGTTTTTGTGGCACAAATAGAAATACAATTTGAATATACTTTCGTATCACACACGCTACGTTAAAAAAGAACACAAGCCCTGGATTAAATTTTTTCATAAAATAGCTCTTCTTAAGATAAAAACCTATGCGCTTTATGCTTTTAAAAATAAATTAAATGCGGAAACTTGTTAAAACTAAGGTGGGTCGCTACACGTTCATAACGGAAGAAATGAAAGTTAAAAACAAAAAAAAACAAAATAAAGGAAAAAGCAAAAAAATAAGTCGACTAAATGATTGACAATTAAAATAGCCTAATAATTGTAGTCCTGTTGAAATGCGGTTACAAGAAGTTTGAAAAACCCTAAATCCCACAATCGTAGGGGCGTTATTGTGGGTGGTGGTCCACTGTGCTTGTTATGGTCAGCAGGTGCGAACTGGAACCTTTTAACGCCTTCTTCCCCCACTGTGTTGGGATAACACTCTGGACTGAACAAGAAACTCATTAAAAGTTGGACTAGGTCGGGGTAGGACGTTGCTTCGTTAACGGATCCCTTGACTTTTGTGCCTATCGCGTTTGATTTCCGCAAAGCCATATAAAGCTTATCAAACTCTAAACTCCTTTTCCTCAAGGTTTTAAAATTATTTGATTGAATTCTCAAGGCCTTGGTCTGCGCCTTTGCCGTTTGGCTTTTGATTTCGATTGGGGCTATTTAATGGGGGTTTTATCGTTTTCATTTGGAGAATATTTTTTTTCTTAAACTGCTTGTTTCTAAGAATCCAAGTCTATTGACCTAATAACAATAGTACTTGAGACAGACTGAATTGGATAATAAAAAAGTACGTGTTCAGATCTCCGCGGCTAAAGGGGATATGTGTAGTTTTTGGGTGTTGAGCTTATAGAGATGAGGCATGTGGATTCCCATCACAAAATTGGCATTCCCTCTTTGTTAAACTCTACTCTTCTGTCTTTTGGTAACTCTTCTTCTAATGGACTCTCTATTATCCCCGATGCTGTTGCTGTGCTTCACATTATCCGTGCAGACTTGATGAGTTTGATGAACTCTATGGAGCGACAAAAGTTCTCTAATAACAACTGAGGTTCCTGAGAAAGTTGAAACCTTGATAAGAATGCCGAACGTCATACATTTTAGGGATTGATGCTGCCTTAAGACTGTCTCTACCGGATCAAGGAAATGGAAACCCTACTCCTCTGCTCGTGTCTGGAGTCTGGACAAAAAGAGTAGCAATGACGCAATCATCGGTATTTCTTTTGCAGTCATGAGTCATAAACCTCAAGTACCTACTCATGTCAAAGGCCACCAAATAATGTAGGGTTGAGATGCCATATAATTAACATATTTTAAAATGCTCCAGAAAACTTTCTCACCTCTGATATATTGTCAACATATGTGGAATAAACAACAAAGGAGAATCACCTGTTCGATTCTTATGATGGAAACCTGAAGAGAGAGATGTCGTGTAAGTGGAATAGGTGCATATAATGATGACGCGTTTGAAGTCAAAACGCAGTTTCAAAGAAGCACACACACAGACACAGCTACAGCGAACATCATCACAGGCATAAAATATTATGTGATGATAAACAAGGCCATTAGCAAATCTACTTAATCCGCTTAAATCCGATGAAGCACGCATCGAAATACATGATCTCAACTTTTATTTCCATGCGACAGTACTCAAGATAACAACATGATTCACTATTAGCATTTTTCCATTCTCTCCTTACATGTGTGCTCAATGAACTTGTCGTCGTGCACAACCCGTCCCACTACTGACTCCGGCTCATCATCTTGTCCCAAGTCACGCTTTCTTCGTCTATTCCTGAAAATATTTTTAAAGGAACATTACGTCATAATCCTTTTAAATTACTTCCATTGAGTAAAAGTACCTAAAAGAGTAGCAACTTGTTTATGTAAAAAAACGTGGTTTTAGCTGCACTTACCAAACATTGCTCTTATCCAGCATCGGTCTATTCATGAACCATGGGTATGGACTTCCTTCCCGGCTGGCTCCAACACAGAGGTCAACATCCTCCAGAATCTTGGCTACGTCACCAAGTAACCCACCATACAGCTTATTCTCTCCACCGACAGGATAGCCCTCTCCTCCATTCAACCAAATCTCTTGAATCTTGTTCGTAAAGAGTGGGAGCAATGCAACCGTGTATGTGTGGTGGTCGTTGAAGTAGTCGCTGAAATACATGTAGCAATAGGAATGGGTTGACACCAGCATTTTCCATACAGTCTCGATAAGCGGCTCTGCAATCTTGTCTTCCCCGAGAATGGCAGAGGCGTACTCTGGAATTGTAATGTTCTTGGTTTCTTCATCCTCTGATCCGGGAAGTAGCACTGTTTGATTGGACGCAATGGTCGGCTTGAATCATATAAGCATGAATTATACTTTTAAAATTGCATTCTCATATTAAAATCTTCGTGAATGCTAAATGTCTTACAACGCGATTGTCACAAAGTTCGTTGCCCGAACCGCCTTTCGGTTGTCCCGTCGAGTTTGTTACAAAGATGTGTGGAGACGCCTTTGCCATGCAGCGGTTCATCGCCGTCTCTATCCGTTTGAAGGCCGAGTAGGCAATGTAAGGTTCCTTGATGTGGTACGTCTCCAGCTGAAGATTGATGAATGAGTGGAGCGCCAGATCAAAAAAGTCGGGGTTGACCACCGTGCATGTTTTCTTTGGAAATAATTATAATGAGCATAAGAAACTGAGTACAATTACGCTAATAGTTTTAATTTTATGCCCACTCACTTGCATAACCTGTTTCGTGTATCCAAGCAACTTAATGACAGGATATTTGTTCCCCGTGGAAGAGCCGGATGCACCTTCCCCCTGTAGCCCAGTTAGAGACGCAATAACGCTTTCAATATACTGGTTCATTTGCTTTCGCATCAATTCGTGTCCAACTTCTGTCCCCGTGTTTGAAAAATCCTCGTCCATCGGGTCTGAAATGGATGTTGTCACGGCACCAGCTGCCGCTCCTCCCCCACCACCTGCTGCATCCCCACCACCGCCCCCTGCTGCAGCATCATCTTGACGCCTCACACGGGAATGCGTGCACGGAGTCATGTGAGCATGAATCGGTTTTGGGGACATTTGAAGGTCTGGTCGCACCTTTCGGAACGCGTGGGTTGTTGCAGGAATGTGAGCACACTGGGTCGACTCACTGACTAGGAGGTGCGTTGGAGAACATTCTCCCGACTTTGTATAAAATTCATACCTACCAAGGAAACGGAAATTTACCTTCATTTAAAAAAAGTCTCTATATTCAAGGCTAAGGTTGGACTTACACCCCCTCGTTGAAACAGACACAAGGGCCTGTCTCACTGATGTTGCTGATGACGAGGAATGGTTTGTCCCCGCAAAGGTCATCAAAGTACACGCTGGAAGAGCTAAATTGGAACGTTAGTGAGCTCAATACTAAACACAAAATGAATGCCCTCATGATGGTAGTCTGAATGGAATGGATTTGAGACGACACAATGCCAATTCGATTTTTCCGAAACAACAGCCTCGCTTTTCTGAGAAATCCTGGTTACAATGTATGAGTGTCCTTTAAAATTATGCTTTCATTGCTGAGCCATTTTTTCTTTTTTTAATGATGAAAAAATTTATCTTTCTCTTGTGAAAGAAATTGCAGTAAGCCATGAAAAACAAAAGACTTAATTTTTGTGTTTTTGCATCATATATTGGGCAATGCACATGTGTTGCCAAAATTAGGGTGAAGAACAATTAAAAACTGAGTTGTCCCAACAGCGTGTGTCGTAAAGGCGTGTGGTGAAATGACGCAGAATTTGATGAGAAACTGCCCGTTGCCTTCTGAATCTGTCGCAATGCGTGAGAATGTGATGAAACTACAACTTGTCTCAATTCACCCCATCAACCGCAAAAATATTGAAAACTCTAAAAACACCTAGATAAAAGCATTTACAATTTACAATGTACTTCAATCTAAAAACGCACTTAATTTTTTTTTACATGCGCTTTCGTTTCCATGCACTTTATAATAAGTTTCTCCATTTTCAAATTTGATAATTATGTACTTGCAAAAGTTTTAAATGCAAAACTATCTACAAAAATGAACATGCAAATTACTAATCAGTTGCACATAAATTCAGAACACCAACAAGAATCCTCGCAAAGTAACCATTTCGCAAAAAAATCTGCTACATATATACATACATAATGATGCATATAAATAACGAAAACCGTAAGATAAGTTTTATTATGATATATATATGGCTAAGAGTCTTCTCGAAAACATTCTACAAACATTTTCTATATAATATTTTCAAAGATTTATATATCGTCTAGACTAAACATTACACTAACATATGTATACGTTTTTGTCCAAATAATCAACTTCATCAAATATATAATATGTATATATTTTTTATCAATTTATGTCGATTGTCATTCAGCTCGATTTCCATTTCCATAATAATCGTCTCTCTATAGCAACTAGCGCTCTAAGGTATACATCTATAGCGAAACAACCCTAAAAAATCACAATCACACGATTGAATACGCAGGGTGGTTTTTTCTTTGAAAATCTTGTACGAATCACGTGTTTACAAAGAAACACAAAGAGATTTAAAACTCGCTTGAAAGTTCCAATTTACATTGCCAGTTTTTATATTTTTGTTTCATGGTATTTAAAATAGCCCTTTTATCTGAAAGGAAAGTTTTTTTCTTCTTCTTCTTCAGAGAGGAGTCTAAATAATAAAGTTTTTTTGTATAGAGGTGATGATTTGATTACACATAAAGCTTGACGCTTTGTTGTCTAGGCTAAGCATTCACAGAAAAATAAGTTGACTAGATATTTGCTTGACTGTTAAAATAGTAATAATTTTGTTTGGCCTCAACAACAAGAAACTCAATTTGACTCTTGGTCATGTCGACGTAACAATCGAGAATGAGTCTTGCGATCTCTTCATGGGTCAATCCATCCAATTTTTTCCCGTCTACCGTGAGAAGTACTTGCCCTGCCCTCAGGTTCGAGTGGACTGCAGAGCCGTCCGGCTGAAAAAAAACAGATAACGGATTACGCAGCATGTAAACCACTGGAAGTAAAAATTCACCTCCGGGATTCACTTACATTCACGTCAATGATTCTTGGGAGTCTGTGAGGTGTGTTGCTTCCGCCCTCGATGGCAATCCCAAGAATTGGTTTCACCTTGGTGATCCTGACTTTGAAGCGCACAGCAGGCACACTCGACGAACTCTGGACATTTGTGTTAGTTGGGGCGGTGCTTGTAGGTACAACGTGATTAGCCAGCTTGCTCGGAGTCACGGTGGTGTTCGTCACGGAAGCAGGTCTGTTCGGGGTCACTGCGGCTGTCGTTGTAGTCAATGTCGTGTTGTTGTGTGCAGCGTTCATGATTTGAGGGTGGGACATTGACAGCGCCGCAGGGTCGTGTGTGATAAGTAGCTGGCGACTAATTTAAAGCGACAGTGTAAAAAAATTAGAAACAAGCTTAAAATATAATGTGATTTGCGCATTAATTACCTGTCTATAACTGGCCCACCACCAACTCCAACACCACCGACGCCTCCGCTCCCTGCGAATTCTCCGTTATCAATTTGTGGAGTCACTGGTGGGACGGGTCGAGTTGTTGGAGGCACCTGTCCATCAACACCACCACCCGCCCAGAAAGCACCCTCGTTGATATTCCCTCCCGGGTTTTCAATGAAATCGTCCATAATAATTTCATCAGGTGGCCCTAACTCTCGAACGTGATGTGGAGGAGGTAGATAATTGGGAGGAGGTGGAATTGGCGGTGGGGGAGACGTGTTACTTGCTGCAGTGGCAGTTGTGTACGGGGATGACGTAGTGATGATAGTGGTAGGTGGTGTAGACGCTGATGTGGATGACAATCGGAACGACGATTTTGTATAAATTAGTTCATCAAACTGCTGAAGGTCTGTGGGGCGAATCAGCTCGCGTACCTCCGTCAGTAACGTATACTACATACATACAAATCAGGTTTAAACGAGTCATTATCAAGTTCATTATAAATATTATATTTTCATCCAACTTAGTTTGCCACACACCTTCTCGTGTGTGTTCAACAACTCGAGCAGAATCCGGACAAACGCGACGACTGGAAGGAACCCTTGCATGTACTCAATCCTGTAGAAGGTGAAGCGCGAATGCTCCGATTTGTTTAGCACCGTTCTCGCCTTCTCCTCAATCATTTGAAGAATGCTCGTGGGGCAGCGACCACTCCCATCCGCATCGCTCTTGTCTCTCACAAAGTCCAAGTCCAACTCAGCGTCCCGCTCGAGATCCTCGCCTCCAACAACGACCCGCTCAACCAGGTCATCGACCTCCTCTTCGAGACTTCCCTCTAATTTCAGCAAATCCTCGCCGTCGTGAAGATCAGCAGGTATCTTTCCAATGTAGCTAGCCACGATCTGCATTCTCTTGGAAGATTTCAAAATCTGAACAGCTTTGTCATGCGTTATACTCGTAAAGTTCTTGCCGTTAACACTGAGAATCTCGTCGCCTCGTTGTAAGCCGACACGCTCTGCCACGGAACCCGGATCCACTCCCGTTACGTATATGCCTAACCCGTACTCTGACCCTCCTCGTATCATTAAACCTAGGTTTTGGCCTGGTGATATCTCCAGATTTATCAGTCGGTTTGTTGTGTACTCTGTTGGTGGGGGCACTGGGTTGCCATGGCGGTCTACCCAAGTGTAGTACTCGACCCGGTGGTGAGCGTGGTGGTTGGTGGAAGGAGGTGGAGGTTGCTGTGGGGGAAGAGGAGGTGGAAGAGGGATCGGGGCACCGGGATGATGCCCAAGCAAAGGGGTGGTGGCTGGAGGGGGAGGACCATCTTGGTGATGGGAAGGGGTAGAACGGCGCAAAGATCCAGTTAAAGGGGCTTTTATATAAAGCGTCACCGTCGTTTGACCCTTTAACACCTGAGATTTACAGAAAATTGCTTGGTTTACAAAAAGTCCTGCATCGCCCCAATTGCTAATTCAATGTATAGTTCAGTAAATCTACAGCATTTTGTAAGCATATCATGTAGCAACTGCACAAATCTTTAAAAATGTAATGTTTTGTTGCCTCACCTTAAGCGCATCAGCATGTGATATCCCTGCAAAACTCACTCCATTGGCTTGGACAATCTCATCGCCAGATTTCAGACCACTCTGGTCTGCCAGAGATCCCGGTTCAACTCTCCAAATGTACACAGGACAACCTATTCCAGAGAAACAGTTGGTAAGGAATCGAGTTTTAAAAAGGTGAAATTATAATAAAAGAGTCGCCAGCTCACCATGTTCAGCACCCCCTTTAATATTAAACCCAAAACTGGGAACATTCAAATCATTTCGTTGCAACTCAACAATGACAAAATTATTATTGTTGACCCCACTAAACTTCAAGTGCTTGTTTGACCCAACCTGACCACTCGGAGAGCCAGCATTAACAGTGGCCGTAGTGGACGATGGAGGAGGCGGTGGGTGCTCTGATGTCATCATGCACTAACATTTGTATTCAATATAAAAATTCAAATAAAAAGTAATGAACAAAAAGTGGAAAATTTTTCAAAATAATTAGTTCCACAGAAGAATATGATATAGCTCCAGTGTAGAAAAAACAGGTGTGTGAACATGCACATGCGTGCCAACGCAACTTGTTATTATTATGGTCGTTGTCGTGATCGATGGGAGCCATTGATCGGGCGTGCTCGTCTGGTATCGACCACAAAAAACTTTATGGAAATATATATTTTGTTTCGTAATCTGGAGAAAGTAAGAGACAAAGGGTACATAGAAGAGGAAGGAAGTAGTAGTGTTTTAGCAAGAGAACGTCTCTTTTTTATTTCAGAAACACAAAATGCATAATGTCATGGTATTTTTTACACAGATTACCCTGCTTACTTTAATTGCCTGCATTTAATTACATTTAATAGTACATTCTCTCGTTGTCATCTGCCCAGTAGTTGTCCGCGTGTAACTGCTCCTGCTGCTCGTAGACAGGAGTGTAGAACAACTTGTCGTTCTCTTGAGAATCTAGGAACTCGTCTTCTTCGTCCACTGGCGGTGGCTGCTCCTGCTGCGACGCCTCCTGAGAAACGAGAGGCTCGGAAATGGGAAGCTCCTCCTCTTCAGCCTGCGATACTAGGGTGGGTCGGCTTACAACTTCCGGTTGTTGAGCCTGGGTTTCCACCTCCTCTGGCTCCGGCTCTGGTACCGCATTCCTTGCGACAATGTTATTAATCTGAGGCTCTGGTGCTACAATCTCCTCCTCGGGTTGATCGATTAAGGGCTCATCTGCTTGTGTTTCCGTTACTTGCTCTTCGATAAATGGGTCCTCTTCGACAGGGACCTCCTGCTGCCATTCTACCGACTCCTCTTCCTCTGCAGTCTGTGGCTCCTCTTGTTGCGTGGGCTCATCCTCTACTGGTGCAGGTTCTGATTCTTCGGCGTTATTGTTCCCTTGATCCTCATCCGCTGCAGCAGCGTCGGCGTCTGCCTCCTCACTCTGCTCAGCTTCTTCGTGGTCGTCGTGTGCACCCTCGCCGTCATGGCCTCCTTCACCATGGTCCTCTTCATGGTCATCGGATTCTTTTAAAAATGTACATAATATTCAACTTTTTACAAATTATTATCATAGCACATTAAAAAGCACATTAAAAAAAACTTTGTGAAGTTAGCAAAAGCTTACGAGCACTAAACAATTCACTAAATCGGAAGCTATTGACAACACGTTCGACAAACTCGCCAATATCTACAGGCTCTCCGGGACCTTCATCAGCATGCTCATCTTCGTGGTGCTCTTGTTCCAGCACGACGGGCTCGTGGTGCTGCTCAGCAGCCTCCTCCTCACCTCGCAATACCAACCCGGCATTACTCTCGTCGACCAAAACTATGGTGGCAATTCCGCCCAGTATTAAAAGCAAAATAAAGAAGATGGTTTTGTAGAGACATGACGCTGATGACGAGTCGTGATCATGGTCATGTTCGTCAATTGAGCTGGAGCTAGAGTCTCTGTGAGCTGAGTAGTAATACGCTTCGGAATCCTCTTCGTCTTGCGCTACTTCTTCGTTCTCTTCGGCCGGGCTTGATTGGAGCAGTTCTTGCTCGTATTGCTCAAACGATTGAGAATGCTTCCGGGATTTTCCTGGGACGAGACAAGAAAAAAGAATTGAACTACTGAAGCGTTTCACTACAGTGAAAAGTACTAATCAACCTTTCTTATTTTTTCCACCACCTCCACTCCTATTCTTCCGACTTCTGACCTCTCCACTCATGGCTGCTGCCTCCTCATGCAAGAGATTCCGTTTCCAGTGGTAGTCCCGGAATAGTAGCGATTTGAATTCTTTGGAAAGCGAAATTTTGAATATTTTAAAATAAAACTCGCATAGAAATGGTGTGAAAAAAGAGATACGTAGAAGACAACAAAAATAATACAGGCTAAATTCTCTACAATGACACGTACTTTTTTTCCAAAATGGATACAGAATGGGTTGTCTTGTGACGTGTGTTCGAGAGTGTGCGTTATTTTTAGAATCGCGTGTATGTTCGGGTTATCGAGTGAGAAAAAAGGTGGTTATCACGTGCGTGCAAGTAGGCGGAGTTGGACATTGCTAGCCTCCGAACTTTAAAATGCTAATGTTGATAAGCGTGCTTGTATTTTCAATTTCCATGCTGTCAAAAATAAGCGTGCCCATCATAGAACAGCGTTGGTCCTTTGTCCAAGCTGCCTAAGGACAAAAGTATTGGTCTTTCAAAATGGAATTGCAATGCGCAAATGAGTTACATTACCCCAATTAAAGAAGGGAATTAGGATAGTTTAATTTAAATCATATAAATTATATAATCAAATGCAAAACTGGCATATGTGCAAGAAAAGTAAAAAGAGGTGCTCAGAATTAGTTGGTTGATATGGTCAAGAAGATAAAAAGCAAAGTACATAGTATACATCGGTAAACATTTTGACCCAACAAATGTTGTAGTAGTTATTCGTCAATCACAAAAAGTTCCATTCTTTATTTCTCCCGAAACAAGCCGATAAGTTTGTAAGACACATATGAAATTCCATTGAAACAACGAAAATTTTGAATGTACGTTTTACGGAAAAAAATATCCTTCAGAAAAAACTTGTGATTTTTTTAGTTTTTAAATATTACAATATATATTACTTTAATGAGCGTTGTATATATAAATCAGGTGTAAAAATGAATTTTCTCATATACCGTGTTGAAAAACAGTTTTTTTTAAAAACGTTGTCTTGGTAATGTTAGAATTATTATGTCTCGTGGCTTCCCGTTATACGTCCTTGAGGTCATCTGGCATTGTATTCTTTGGATGCTTGTTCTCAAAATGCTGCTTGTACGTCTTTGGATCGGGCATTTGGGCCTGTTGTAACATGTAAAAGGGAGCATTATAAACAGCATCTTTAAATTCACAAAAATGTAGATTAATCCCCGAACGACGTACCTTACAAACCGCACACAGGATTGTGAGGGCCTTTGCAGCTGCAGCCTTTTGATCTTGCAGACTGTGTCCTTGCTGCTTCTTCATCTTGGCCTAGGATCAAAAACAAATTCCACATTTATGTACTTATTTCCTAGCTTTGGTTGATTAACTTGTAAATTTAATTAATCAGTAATTTTTCGAACCGTCGCCATACCTGCTTCTCCTGGTTTTTCGCCTGACTCTGCAACTTTTGTTGACCCCTAGCCATGATGATGATTATGCTGTGCCTGAAAAAATTGGAAAGTTTATACTTAACATTTAATCCTAAATTTACTCTCACATACTTTAATACCCCAAAATCATCTCATAATTTTAAAAGCATCACAATTAAGCCAACTTACCAAAGTCTTATTGCTTTCACAAGAATTTCCTTTTTTTACAAAAAATATGTCTTAAATGTAGCCCTTAAAAAATTTAATTCTACTCAAAAAGGCAAAAAAAATTAGGCCAGGTATTGTCAAGAAGTTGTATACAGCACTTTTTTTTAACGATTTCACCAAAACTGAAGATGAAAGAGGATAATACCCTGCACTACACGATGCAAAAAAAAGTTGATGTTATGATCATCAAAAGGTATTATTTACGTAAAGAAGAGTCAGACTAGACCAGACAGATGCAGGCAGAACAGCAACATTTTTATTATCATCTTCACAAGAAGCAGCAATATCAACTTTTCGGCTAGAACATGACAAGGTTAGGTTGAAAAAAAACTTTTTAGCAAGATTTTATATATTGCAGCAGCCTGAGCTTTGTTGTATTCGTTGATTGTGGGTGGAATAGAATAGGAACGCCAAACATTATGGTAAGGGCTGCTTGATGAAATAAATGAGTGTCTTGCTAAAGTTCTGAGCGAGATGACGATATGATGGCTTCGTCTTGTGACTACTATATTCATGCAATCCAATCATGAAAAAAAATTTAAATGGTCTGTAGAAAATATATTATCTAGAAACTCAGGTAAAACATTATGTAGATTATCGTTATCGTCAAAATACATTCTTGGTAAAGGCACACTCACCAAATTATCCTCTTCTTTGTAACAGTCAAAGTTATGCCTAATTCATTTGACTATTATATTGTGTGAGATGATGGCTTCATCATACTTGATGGCTTCGTGTGTCCGCATCTTTTCTTTTGTCACAAAAATTGATGCGTTTCAGACCGCAGAAGCCAGTGAAAATGCAGATTAAAAGAGCTTCTTTATGTATTCAGCCATTTTTCTCATTCAAATACATATATTTAAACCGAATGTGTTTCTGTAAATTGTCCGAGAAATCCAAATTTTTTGCCACGTCAAATTTCTTGAATGCGCATGTCTTCCTCGATTGAGATAAGTCTTACATGATTACATTTGATACACGAACAAAATGGTTTCGCAAGTTTATGTTTTTAAAAGAATCTTTTCCGTTCAAACGATTGTTAGGAAAGTGCAGCGGACCATTCAAAGTCACCTATAAAATGCTCATGAGTCAATTGTTGAGATGCAAATCTTTCAAGAGATGCTTCCTTTTTATTCGTGCATTTCATTTCCAAAATGTACGACGAATATCATTATCCTTCACAGTAGTTTAATTTAATGATGGTGATGAGGTGAGCAGAGGTGAAGTGAACGGAACTGACTGTACCCTTACTAAATATGTATATGTAACGTAATGTAAATGTAACTCTCTGCGAAAGGAAAAAAAATCCACCTTTCAAAAATATCTTTCTGTGTGGCAAAACCAAATATGCCAACAGCAATACGTGTAGTAACGAAACTAGTTGAAGTCACAAAATATCACAATAATCACAAATGAACAATTGGTCTATAAAAAGTTACACAAGACGAATTGATTGGCGTAATTAAATTTGAGAGAGAATTATTGTGATGACTGATGATGAGCACTATTGCGCAAGAAGAACATGAAAGAATAATTTGAAGATGTTATAATAATATGTAAAATAGTGCCTATCTGCAGTATTAGATAATAATGGCAAGTGCCTAAAAGGCGTTTTAAAGATTGTGTCTTAGAAAATGTTATTTTTGACAAAGAAAAAAAACGGATGCGTGTCATTGCGTACGGATGTTGGGTAATAATATGTGAAGACGATAGGTTATCACAAACAGTAATCACCATTTATCATTTTCATTATTAAAATATGCATTTTGATATTTAAAACTTCGCATGACACAATCGCAACAATGAAACGGAAGCTGACAATGAGATTACAAAGACTGATAGTATAGTTTTTGTTTTGGGAAGATGCAACCCAAATTATGCAATAAGGCTAGTCTGACGAAACAATTTATTGATGTACATGCTTGGAATGATTCCTTTTCATTGTTTTTATATGATGCACGTTTATACCAAAAAAAGTTTTGAGGAAATGAAATAACAACGCCAGAAGCAATTTTTGTTATCGTGTAAAAATCATTTTAAAACTTTATTAATTATCCTAAAAGCCTAAAATTATCTCGATAAAAAATTCACTCTCTAACCTCACTCTACTCACGTCTTGAAGTTTATATCTCGATACAAAATTACGAAAAAATTAAAATCCATCATGCCTTCAATAATATCACGATATAGTTTACGTTACTTTTTTTACGCGAATGAACATTTTTTACGATTTTTTAGATTTTTTTTTATAAAAAAGTAAGTTTTTTAAAAAAGGGTTTATGATTCCTAGAAGAAACCATCCCCAGTTGGATCGTTCAACCAGGGGTAATTGTTTGGGCACCTCATGCACGTGTGAAGACGAATGGTCTCGCCTTGGAGCTCTTTTGAAGTCAGACTGCAACTGTTGGGGTTCTGGAAGAGAGTGATCAAGAAAAAACTCATGAAATAATGGCATGTTCATTTGAAGGTAAGTTAACTGTTATGAATTCTTACACCTACATTACAACTCCTTCCTTCTGGAACATCGCACTTATCTTTCCATGGCTCAAAGCTCTTTACTTCACTCTTTGTTCTTGGATTTTGCATCCATTGGATAACCTGAGTCATGGTGACAAAGTACGCGTCATCGTACTTTTCAAGGACTTCGTCAATCCAGTACAAAAAGGCTTCCAAGAACTCGGGATTGTTCTTCAACCACGCCGCGTGGAAGTAGAGACCGAGTGGAGCTCTGTTCTGTTGGTAATGTCTGCGCAAAACATATGATGTAACATCTGGCAACTAATTTCATGATTGAATTTGGTATAACACATATATTGAAATCCTTAAAAAAAGCTCTTTGTTACCTGTCAAAGTTGTAATTCAAAAAGTTGTAAAACTGATCTCCAGTCAGAATATTATTACAAGAGTCAACCATGGCACATCCAGGCAAGTCTTCCTCGATCGTTGGATCCTCCCTCCTGTCCAACTCGTTCATCACCATTTCCCAAACCGCGTGAGACCTGGTGGGACAGTTCTGGAGGTTACCGTGACACCGGTGAGGCATTCTAAAGTACATTGTGTAAGGCCAAAGAGGTGGGTTCGTCAGGGATGCTGTGATGGTCGAGTCGTAGAGGAATGCTTGTTCTTCCATCATCACGAATTGGTTATTTCCACCGACTCTGTAAAAAGCAACAAGGACCAATATATTTTAGCTTTCAGAAGTGATTCCGAATAGTTACCTTTCTCCAGAGAGCCAATTTTTAAATTATACCTCAAGTACGGAGCTCTCAATCCAACGACACTGTTGTCACTAATGTTGGCAAACTTCTCGACAATGATCCTCATGCCAGCCATTTCCTTGGCCCAG
>JAHZMY010001403.1:0-23743 GCA_027743915.1 Seira sanloemensis
TTTAAGTGTGCCAAATGTTTCATGAAATTTTACTTATTAGGAATTATAGGGAATAGGGTAATGTGAGATTACGGCATTATTCATCCATGCTCACAAGCTGCTTCTTGTTAAGCATATTCCTATGAACGATGCTGCCAAACGATTTTAAAATCAGTCACAGGTAAATGCAAATATTTAAGTACACTGCACAATTCAACCTGGTTTTATACGTAAAATTAAATAAGTTTTTACTGCCTTCTCCAGAAAAAGGATTCTATTTTGAATATCATTTTATTTAACAATACAAAGCAACCTTTCTAATATCTTTATTACGTATCTTCCTCGTTTAATGTCAGTATAAATAAAAATTATTTAGTTTCTGATATAATCAAATACTGATTTCTATGATTGTTTTCGAGTGACATTTTAGTTATAGTACTTTTTATACATTTTTAAAGTCTGAACAATAAAATCTCGTGTTATTTGTAGCGTCTTTTACATTTTCGTATTCGTACAATCGATCTCTTCACACCTTCTAATTCCATAAATAGATAACGTAATATGTTAAAAACATATTGTTTTTTGTAGGTATTGAAAATGATGTCAAGGTTAACTTTTGACATGCAAAGGAATCGCAAATTGACTTATTCGATCGCTCGGAGAAAAAAAATGCACATATCGTTCAACGCAATTGTTTGAAATCTCTTCCACATCAATTATAAAATTATTTTTCTTAATGGCAAATTGCCACTGCCGAAATCTAAAAAATCAGATGAAATATAAGAAAGACAAAAAATATTTAAGAGCCTTTCCACTAAATAGGCACCATCAAATATATTTATGTAGGTATGTAATACATCTTAAAATGAATTCTTCTTAAAACTTAAATGCAAAAGAAATTTTGACTTTTAGCTAAAAAATGTGTTTTTATGAGGTCGACAGTCCACATATTCACATAAGGCACTCTAAACACAATGGTTAATAGTTGTGGCATTATTATACAAACAGTAAGTTATCAGTTATCACACATTAAAAGGGACACGTGGAAGGACCAAAAAGTATAGACAAGAGCGTTATGATAAAATACAACTATAAAAGTCAATCTTTTTTCATTACTATAATTTTACTCGAATAGACCTCTCGAAGAAAAAGTCTTTCAAACTCCTCATATCGATCAAATGAGCACTCATTAAAAAAATGAATCGATAAACTTTTTTTATTACGCTCTTTGTTTTAATTGTGTTTACGTTTACTAAAAGTTTACGATTTTGTGTGTAAACTCTCCAAATCACGATAATTTTAACTTCTTAAACAAATATGTGTCTTTGATAAATTCTTTGATTTTTGGCATATGACTTCAAAGGCAAAAGTGTGAGCCAAAATGAGCAAGCTAAGTAATTAATTTTTAAACGAAATATAGTGACCACAATAACCAAGTCTTACATAAAATGTAAATAGTCTTTCCATTAAACAAATAGTAATTAATGGGAAATTCAAACGCAGGTCGACAAAGGAGATATTTTTAAGAGGACAGACCAAACAGCTTCAGTGCATTGTAAGTTGTCGCCAGCGCCACATCTTCTGGAGATTTTCCCATGAGGGCGGCAATAAGTTCCATGGTACACGGAAGTGAGCATGGCTCATTTCTTTGAAAAGTGCAGTACCGATTGAGAAACGTCATCGATCTAAACCAAATTACACATTTTAAGGTTTTATATACACATTAGAAAGTTAGAAGTGAAATAATTTTGATCATTACACGTACCTGGGCGTAATGACCTGCTTCACATCCGCAGGCAACTTGGCAGACCGCATTCTGGGTTTGCAAGGAGAGACTCAATTTCTGACTCGGACGTTTCATCAAATGTCTTGGCATCGTGTGGATGGACCCCTAAAGAAATTACATATGTTAAACCAATCACAAATCTATGCTCACTTTCACAAAAGATTGATACGTAAGTATTTAGAGGGAAATTTTAATCAACTCATTTAGGTATGCTTACCAGCAGTTGAGAATAAAATGTCTGGGAACAACCTGGTCAGTCTTAAAGCTTCCTTGCTGACTAAAATATTTGTCCCTGTCACCTGCCAAGTAATAATATTTATGTAATCCCAACTTTTGCTGACCGAATGGAAGTTGCATAACTTAATTTCTTCTTACCATAATCTTCTGAACGCCTGACTCCTTCGCCCTCTGGACCACAGCGTCCACATCCCTCGAAAACTTCTTATTCGTCAGATTGGCACCAATATCAATTAAAATGTAGTTGCTGTCCACCACATCATTCCCATTATGGCCATTCGTGCCTGCTCGCACATCCTCCAGAATATTTGAAATAGTTGCCATCTTTTGTCTTTGTGATTTATCACGACCAGATTCGTTTACAATACAGGAAGATTTCTTAAATAAGGACAAACTTAATGAACTAGCACTAGCTGCACAAAAATACTGATGTTGCTTCCGTTGACACAGTTGACGACGAACTAGTATGGGACTAACTACCCCTAAAAATAAGCGTTTCCCCAGTGAAAAGAACTCAATCGTTCCTGATTTAATGGCAAGGATGACGAAGATGTAAATTTTGTGTTTTAACTAAAGCTCAGTCAGTCAACCCAACAGATTTTTTATTGCTCCATTTACTCCTTTTCTCAGTAGTGTGTAGGCAGTGCTCACTTAAAGATTTTATTATATTTTACTACCAAAGTATAAAACGACTGAATTTTGTCTAAAACTACCCCTAAAAAAATATACCCCACACACACACTGCTTCACAGCTCATTCATTCAGCCAACGAAGCTTGACGCCAACTCAAAAAACGCACATAAAAATGAGAAGATTATTATCTGGTAGTAGGATGAATGGCGTTTTTTTTATAGGAGATTGCCCTCGCGCCTTACGACGACTGATTTAGATCTTTTGATTGTTACAGTCAGCAGTATCAAAGTTCCCTGAAGGAGTTTTGATTAGTTAGAGCGTAGTCGCGAGCTTTTTTTAAAACAATGACAATAAAAATAGATTACTCGACTATTATTATTTGATTATCTTCCTTTTGAACATATAAGGTATGGTTGACTGATATATTGCTCAAATGATAATGATAATGTTTAGGCACATGTACTAATGTACTCAGCTCACATAACATTATTTTTCAGTCAAGGAAGAAGAAGAAAAAAGACTCTCAAAGGACCAAAACGATAGAGAGATTGAACAGAGACCACCAAAAAGTTTTTAGACACACCTTAAATATACATCCTCCTATTTTTATACATGNCAAGGAAGAAGAAGAAAAAAGACTCTCAAAGGACCAAAACGATAGAGAGATTGAACAGAGACCACCAAAAAGTTTTTAGACACACCTTAAATATACATCCTCCTATTTTTATACATGACTTGACTTCACTCTGCTCATGTTGTTTTGAAGAGAGAACATGATCGAAAACTAGGGAAAACACGCATTATCCAAAACTGTTAACAAATTTACACTTTTCGTGTGGCAATTACAGTTTTTTGCTAACTTGTCAAGACTATGAAAAAAGTAGGGTTTTGATGAGCTGTGTAATTATTGTCAATAAAATTAGCTGTGTGTGAGGAACAATTGCAATCAACAAAAGGAATAATAGTGTCAAGAAGAAATAATTGAGCTGCAGTCCTTTTTCTTTGCAGTCCTTTCTGTGACTACTGGGGTTGGGATATGAAATGGCTCATTGCTCACTTTTATGTGTGTGTCTCATGAATTCAAAAAGGCTCTCATTGCTCATTCCTCTTTCGAGAGTCAAGTGAAGAAGAGATGGATGACGGAAAAAACGCAATATTTTCCATGGGACATGCCATGCAGATGCCAGAGAGAGACCAAGCATCGTTCTTTGTGTAAATATCTTGCTCAGAAGCTTTTTTTTACGTGAGTGAGCGTGCGTGATGAAAACGTGAATAGTGGAAAGGCTGTTGGATGTTGGATGTTGGAGATAAAAATGTATAGAAAACACAATTATTTTGATTCTCCATAAAAAAAATGAAAAAAATCCAACATATGAATGCATGAATGGATATTTTTTTAAATATCCTTTAAGAATTTGTTTGATGTGGTAAAAATACAAAGTCTTCGGTTTCACCAGCGACATTTGGATGCGACATGGGACATGATGATGCTGAGATAATGAGTGCTTTGCCATTTTGCCATTGCCACAGACATGAAAATTGCTAACAGATTTTTTTTTAAAGTGCGATCAATGGGAATGATAAGCCATGGACTGCATGTAGGCATTTTATAATCTTGCCGTTGTCAATTTAGTTGAGATCTACTGTCTCTGAAAATATTTGTGGGAAAGGATGGAAGAAAATGTCTATCTGAGTCTGAATGTCAATTGGATAAAAAAAAACTGGACTTGAGAAATGTAAAATGCGTACCACGACGATCATGATCACGATGAAATGGATAGTTTTAAAAATCGAGAATTTAATGTAACTGAAATGTAGTAACGCTTTTACATGCCGTTTCTTCAACTATTATTAATACAATCACGACTTTTTTTACATTGAAGAAAACGGACGACAACTACAAATGTACATTTAGAATAATAAGTACACAATGTCAGTAGAAAAATGCTCTTTTTAGAAAACAATATCGTTTTCCCTATAATTAACAAAACTTTAAGCTAGTTCCCTACATTAATATTAATTAAGTTAATATGGGTATTTTGAAAACGCATTTAACTGTGCACCGTAAAGTTGCCAAATGACCCGTCGGCAGAAAAAAAAGATAAATAAAAAGAACAAAACTTATTCTAAACGATTAAATCTAGTATTCGGCTGCGGACGTTATGCCATTACCAGTGGCAAAAGAAAAGCATCAAAACAGAAAAAAATATGCATAATTAAAGTAACATCAGTTGGACAGGACATTATGTTGTTGAGTATATAACAGCAAATACTATTTCGGGTCTTCAATGAGCGCTGTTGCCAAATCTGCCATTTTCGGGTACTTTAACTTTTTCTTGTCCATCTCCTCTTGGGCCCATAAAACAAACTTGAGCAGAAATCCCAATTTCGATACTGACGAATCTTGGTATTGTTGCGTTAAAAATGCTATGTTGAATTCACTAGCGACTTTTTGCCTATGAGATAACGCCAGCAGGTCACCAAATGGGGAGTTTTCGGGGTCTTCGAAAGCTAGTAAAGCGAGGGTCCTGAAAAACAAAAAAATATTTAATTACATTTTTTACATTTGCTCTGTGATAATCGGTATCATCAGAGAACTGTTATAAGTTATACCTTTCCAATTCCTCTAAAACTTGGAAATTTTCTTCTCCTTGGTCCGCTAAATGCTCCTGGGCGAATTTTAGGGCATCGTCGATATTCTTCTGCCTTATCAATTAATTTCGATACTGACGAATCTTGGTATTGTTGCGTTAAAAATGCTATGTTGAATTCACTAGCGACTTTTTGCCTATGAGATAACGCCAGCAGGTCACCAAACGGGGAGTTTTCGGGATCTTCGAAAGCTAGTAAAGCGAGGGTCCTGAAAAACAATAAAATATTTAATTAGATTTTTTTACATTTGATCTGAAAAAATCGGTATCATCAAAGAATTGTTATACCTTTCCAATTCCTCTAAAACTTGGAAATTTTCTTCTCCTTGGTCCGCTAAATGCTCCTGGGCGAATTTTAGGGCATCGTCGATATTCTTCTGCCTTATCAATTCTATCAGATGTTGCTGCTGGAGGTGGAAAAACAGGTAACGGTTATCATCAAGAAGTTGAGGCTGAAACGAGTTGATCATCTGGACTGCCTCTTGAATCCTTCCGTCCTGTATCGATTCCAATATTTTTATTCTCTGGTCCAACGTTGTCAGATCCACCCCAGGTTCAGTTCCAGACTCGATTTGAAACTTTTCTGCTGCGTCTTTGAACCCTTCTGTGACCAGGTAGTTCATAATCAACTTGTTGATTTCTGAGCGAGGAATTTGTACTTGCTCGACTTTCTCCATCCACTTTTCTTTTGAGGATGCCATGTCATCCTTACTAGTCGTTTTCGGGTCAGCGCTGGTAGCACCTGACATTTTTGAAGACTTATCAAGCTGACCGAGCTGAATTCAGTGGACTAAAAAGGAGCTGCAACTGCAACCCTACGGAAAAGGAAATTAAAACTTTTATTAATAACCACAAATGATCAATAACTGAAAAGGTACAAATACCTTTAATTTACTTTAGTTATCTCACCTTTGATATCTCAAACGGCGATAAAAAAAACGCCCTGTGGGTTATGTACCCCCTTTGTCTTGATAAATATATTTTACACAGGTCTATCAAAATATTTAAAGTCTACAGGTCTAAACTGAGACACTGGATTACAGCAAATTTAACTGACTATTGCTAACGATGATGACATTTATTGCACTTGCTCCATTTAAGTATAATTTTTGGTTTACTCCAACATCCAACAAAAAAGTAAATGTAACAAAAGTTTATTGTACTGCAACTAACTTTCTGCTCACCTTTACTACCTATTCAAGTTCATAGGGTTAATTCTTGGAACTTTACCTCATTTCACACAATAAAATATAAAATGATATCCACAATGAAACTCAACATTTTTTTCCATTTCCACTAAAACACCTTTCAAACAAGGTTAGATTTGCAACTTGTGTAAAAAAAAACTTTCTGATCATTATGATCATGTGTGATACAAAAGACTTAATCCCAAAGCAAAATACCAAAACATTTTACGAATGGCCAAGTGTATTTTATTATATACAGAGTTGGTCCCAGTCCCAGTCACTGGGATATTGGTTTTGGTATGGCAAAATGCAAGATATCCTCAACATCTCTGTTCTCTGTAAGGGAAGAAAGAACTTTAAACCAAAAACCTATTTAGTTTTTTTTTCTCTCGATAGAAGTACATTTGAACATTGTAGGGGCATATCTACCACACACAATGGCTTTTACTGAGTAACTTAATGTATCAGTATTAGCACGCACTAAACAGTAGATTTTGTTGGTCTTTTGCTTCAAATTTGCCATATTACTACAGGTTTTCTTTCGTATTATGTAATAGAGCTGAGAAAAGGATTTGAAGGGATTTTTATGGAGAATGGACCTATTTCGGTATATCACGTCACGTAACATGAAAATATCGCCAGAGAGAGTCCAATAAACAGCTTGTTTTTGTTTTGTCTTTAATGTGATTTTAATGCATCTTATTAAAGCATTTCGAGTGATCCAATCGAAGGAAAAGGAGCATATTAAAAGTTATACTGGTTCAGAGCTGTTTTAGTAATAATAATCATAATAATACGCTGTGCTGTGTTTTGCAGGTAAATTCCGATCCGATATATATACAAGTATATTATTATTAGTTTCTATATATTTTCATATTCAATATTTGCTGCAAGTCAGTTTCAGTGACACTTCCCTTCCAATACCCCCAAAGTCGGCATTTCTCCGGTTCAATGCAAAAAAGTGCATGTAGAAAGTCCGTTTTTAGGTGTTACCTTGCTCGTAAATTTTATATCAAGTGGGGAAATTTGGTGATTTAATAAATCTTAACCAAATGACTTCAGTTGTGCTGAAGCAGTTAATAAAGTTTCTTTAAACACGGATTTGAAAAACGCAATGGAAATATTTACTGGTATGTAAAAGTGTATTAGACCTTAATTAATTTGGAAGCTAAATTACACCTAAATCTCGGGAGTGCCGGGTATGCAGTAAAAGTGAATAGGTAGTTTTTTCTTCATATTCTGCTATTAATTTCAAAATTGTATTGTGTTTTTTTGCATTTCCCTAAATCATGGGGAAAAGTGAAAGCCTATTGGGAAAAAGCCCTAATGTCAATTTTGAGTGAAAAGAAGTGCATAAAAAGTTTGCTGATATTTATCTAAACACTAAAGACTACTCCTTTTTTTTAAATGACATATTCGGCGAATAGCTTAGGATTCATCTACAGTTACATTGATGATTATTTAAATGAGGTAATAGTCAGCAGGAATCAGTTGAAGATTATTCATGTGGGTTTTAAACAGATAAAAATGTCACGTCAGCAACTTATTCCGTTTTGCAAGTTGGTCAGTCAAGATTTCCCTGAATGTATCATTTACATATATGTATACCCAATTAAGTCGTCATTCGTAAATTTTTAAATCATCGTTTCAAGAGTTTGGTGTAGATGGCAAACACCTTCGCACTTCGCTTTAGACTAAAACAGGCAAATCATAGAAAAAACCTTGCACGCAGGTTTGTACAGATCCATTAAAAAATTAGCAAATGTGAAGATGGACTTAACTGATAATTACACATGAATCTGGCCCATGCACCCCGATTCTGATCACGCTTCATATTTTATCAAGACATTGAAAAATCTCTTTCTCTTCAAAAACTTTTTTTTAAATATTATTTTATAATTTACTTGCCAAGACCATAAAAATACAATATTTTTTCTCTGAACATGCTCTTTTACACGAAAAAAAACTGCTGAAAAGAAAGACATTTTATCATAATGCCTTTCAGCTTCCGTAGAAAGCCGTAACATAAGCTGAAATGTAGCATGAAAAAATTGTGCAATACATGATTCTACAATTTGCAGTTTTAATGGCCAAAAAAACTTGATATAGATATAATGTGCAGGGAATAGCCATGCAAGCTACTATTATTTTCCTCTTATTAGAATCTATCTATACGGCAGTTTTAGATAATCATCTCTGGATATATATATGAGTTTACAGAGTCATTAAACATGTAGGATATGCCAATGCACTTTTTTCTTTTCATCTTATTTTTCATCTCTCTCTCTCTCTCTCTCTCTACTCTCGGATTCAGAGAATTCAAAAGGGGCAAACCGCCGGTGTAATGTGTAAATACTGTGGAGCAGGTTCATTCTTCTCACAAAAAGAGATTTCAAATGGGGAAAAAGAGAATGATTCCCCCTGCATTTCTTTTTTTCCTCCTGCTGCTGTTGTGATTTTTTTCGAAAGAAATAATGAAAAAAAAGAAACGAACTCTGTCTGAAACCTGCTGCCACTATGTATTTACTATATTATATTTTGGCGTTCGCATCTTATGTAATGGCAACGGCTAATGATGGTAATGGGCTTACTTAACAAGCATGCTAAACTTTTAAAAAGTATTGGCAAATACCTAAGCATCAGAGATCAGAGGCATGTTCTTGTCGACGAAAGTTGTTTTTCTGTATATCTTACTTCCATCCTCGCTTCTGAGAGTTTTTGACTGTGACTTGACTTTCGTACATTTCGCTCGAAGCCCAAGAAAAGCATCTATTTTGATTTTCAGTGAAAGACGAGAGAGAGTTGAAGAATCAGAGACTTTTTTCTCAGGTTTGCTTGCAGCAATTTTATATATATTTTACTTTGAGAGAATTTTTTGAAAATGTTTTTTTTACTAGATTTGATGCGGTTTGTTTGTTGATATATATCTTTACTAGGGAGTCTTTTAGTAAAGATTTTTCACGGGGTAAATATTTTGTAAAGGGAAACTAATTTCTTTATGTACTTACTTGTATATCGTGTGAGTCGTGAGTCTTTGGCTCACATGGATATTTTTCTGAAGAAAGGGAGCCCCGGGAAATAGTGAAGGGTGTTTTATTTGGTTGGCCACATTTTAAATGGTTTGTTGTGCTCGCTAGTTCATTTTTTTTCAAAAGAAAAAGTTTCAAAACTGATTGGAATGATAGAGAAATTGCGTTTATGAAATTTTTAAAAAAAGTGACGGAAAATTTTCGCCACAATACATAATACTCCGGCGGTGGTGTGTGTTGTGTGCTGGTACTTGTCCTCTGCAAAAAGTGACATTGCTCGGTCCTTGTTGTATCGTCTTCATTAAAGAAGAAAAGAAATTTGTAAGTAATTTGGGTGAAGGAGTAGGAGTATTTATCATGAGGAATATCAAAGTAGCATATTTAATTTACTTCGGAGTCGAAGCAAGTTTAGTCACCAAATGGTCCTTGGCAGTGCCCTTTTCTCTTAGTGGGAGACCTTGACATTCAAGATTTAAGCCTACTGCATTTCACTGGTATTTGATATGAACTTTTCCAAATTGCGCTTCAGAAAAATATCAAACTGAAGACGGGACAAGTCTTTAAGCAGCCAGCAAAAAATCTCAGGCACGATTGTCAAAAGTGACATTTTGCTGCGTGATCAAGTGATCATAAACCGTTGTCATTAGATAGGAAGTATGGAGCTTAGAGAGTTTTGCATATTAATTGCTTCAGGATGGATGATACGAGACATCCGTGATTTTACTGCATTGTCCCAAGCAATGGTATTATTAAGTCTAATTAATTTTGCTTTGTCGGTATTACGATTTGTGCTTTTGATGGGATGGGACTATGCGTATGTAAAACAATGGCGAGAGTCTCATTTTCTACTAGCATAAATCACATCTCATCGTTTGTCATCCTCAATTGTTAAAATCGCAGTAGATTTTTTTAAACAAGCTCCCAAATCTAAGATATAAAGAGACCGCCGTCATAAGGCGAACAATACAACAGAGATATCGAATTAAATTTAATTTGTAATTTTAAACTTTTATCGTTTTGCCTTCCTTCTTTTTGAAAAAATGAGGCATTTTCATGCATCATGCTTTCGTGAGCAGGTAATGTTGCTTATTCTTCTTCGTCGACTTCATGTCCCGTGGCCATGCCCAAAGTAAAAGACTTCTTCTTGCTTTATAATTCAGAACCAATTGCATTTCTTTGTATTAGTTTTGTTATGCCGACTGCCAATGATGATGAGATGATGAGGTTTACAGGTTTGTCCTTTTTCCCTCTCGTACATATATCGCGTTTGTCTGTTGTATCGTTTTATTTAGAAGGTTGAAGCGTAGCAGCAGGAATGGTGAAATACTTTTTGAATTAATGAATTGTTCAGTGAATGGCATATTTTTACGAAGAGAAAAACGATCCGTGCCAAACTACTAAAATGGCTTTTAGCTTGGTGTGTGCATTTGTCGTTTCATACTCTTTTCTAGCATTTGTTTCGTCGTTTCCTATTAGCAGTCTTGTTTGCATCGCAATTCAAACATCTTTCAAGTTTATCTTTGAAAAATCACTCTAACTTCAAGTTTGATCAGTTTGAAGTTGAGGTGGATAGACAAGACAGGAATAATTATGGTTAATTTATTTGCTCGATGAAAAGCAAAAGTGTAGTTCACTAGTCGATTCCTATTTACAGGTGAGACCTTACAGAAAAGCTAGAAGCTGCGGAGATTGAATTTGTCTTTTATTAATTGCAAACTATCTTTCATGAAAGTAGGACATTTTTTTGACAAAAACTTTCTTCCCTCTGCGTGCGTTCAATTTTGTGGAAAAATCCAGTTACGCTTTTTGTCAAGTTTCTGATTATTGATTATTCTCATCGTACCCACAAAACCAAACCAAATTATTTTTAAAGCAAAGTTAATTTTTATGCTCTTAACAAGAAAGAGTTTTTAAATACTTTTTCTCATTGAGGAAGAGTGGAATAACTTTGAGTTTTGTATTGCACACACATCAGTATTTAGTTACTTTTTTCTACAAGTTTTGACACTTTTGCATGCAGTCACGTAAACATTCTGTGGCTATAAGAGGAAATATTTTCTTGTCTTCATATACTTCCGTATATGGTGAGGCATTTTTTTATTGATAAGCATTTTGTCTCTTTTTACCTCTTCTAGGAATTTGAGCTGCGCCTTCCTTTTGGACAGTTGCTTGTCAGTTTGGACAGTTGCAAAAATCGCCGGGCTTTGGTCAACTCAACAACACATAACAGAAACTGGATACTACGGACACTACGGAGTAGGGGAAAGTGCAGAACGAATATATTTTTTTGCGGCTTGCGCTACATCCTCGAACATTATTGTTATGCAAAGTGAGCAAAATTATTGCTAAAAAATCTTGGAGCCCCCTTTTTATCCTTTTTGTCTACCTTCGTATTATTACACACATCCTCTTAATAGGACTTTTTTATATGTGTGCATCGTGTGGGTGCGAGAGAGAAGCCGGTCGAGTTCATTTTCTGTAATAAAGTTTTTGTGGACTTAAGTTAAAAACCACAGAGCAAGGAGAGGAAGAAAAAAATTAGATAATATTCTACTACTATTACATTTTATACACTTTAGTCCGGCGCAGACCACATCATCATCATCCTCTTCTGTAAGATTTGAGAGAGAGAAAAGAGCAATAACTGCAAGTTGAGCAAGTGCAACCATTTGTTCTTTCGAGAGAGAGAGAGAGAGATAATATTTTGTTCATATTCTTCCTCTCCTTTTGCCGTCGTGACTGTGACAAGTCTTGGTTTCATAAAGAAGAAGGAACAAGTGGTTCGTCCCCAGCCCATAAAAATTTAATCATCAGACCAAGAGAAGAAGCAAAAGTAGCCATTAGTTGGTTTCGTGTGTGTGGGCAGTAATAGTAATGCTCAGTGCTGCAGGACGAAAGTGACTCATTCAAAGGGATAATCATAACAGCCGTATAATTTATTGGGGAACGGTGGAATAGCAAAGAGCAATATTTTTATTGAGATCAAGTCAACCTCATTCAGCAATTTCGGCGGAACCTTTGTGGCTGCTGACTCCAGAAAAGAGCTGTAGCAAAAATATTCTTTTGACAGTCTTTGCAAGCTCGGTCCTCGGGGGAAGGTGAAACAATGGGTGTGAAAGTTTACTACTCGGAGATTTCAGGCCAGAAGGAGGTAAGAAAGATGTATTCTCAAGTCTGTTAATCCAATTGAAATGTAAATCTGCACAATAGCAAAAAGTATATAATACTCGGCTCTTTTTTGTAGGTGAAGAAGCACCAGCAACGTGTGATGATGATTTTGGAAAGTAAATTAATTCCATATGAGGCTATTGATATTACCGATCCTTCCAAAGAAACTGATAAGGAATTTATGCTTAAGAATGCCAAGGCAAGAGGAGACGCCAAGTACGTAGTAGCTCCCCAAATTTTCAATGACGAAGTATATTGTGGAGTAAGTGTTTTGAGTTGGCATTTTTTTCTAAGGAGCAATAAAATTTGCATTCATACGATTCTTTTATTATAGAGTTTTCATTTATTTCCTTTTCAGGATTTTGAAGACTTCGAGCTAGCAAATGAGAATGATGAACTAGAGGCCTTCTTGAAATGCCCGAAGGCGCAAAACAATAATAAAGTAACGAATGGGACATCCAGAGGTAGTTCCGCAGAGGCGGAGGCGAAACCTGAAGCTCCTCCTGCCGAAGAACAAGCCCCAGCGCCCGAGGAAGTTTCCAATGATGCACCTGCCGCCGCCGCTGAAGAACCGGCGGAAGCGCCAGCGACTGAGTCTGAACCTGCAACGGGAGGAGAGGATGCCGGAGATGGGGAGCCAGCGGAGGAAGAGGAGGAAGCAGATGAATAAATTAACATTTTATTTTACCGGTTAAATACTAACAATTTATATAAATGTAATAATATTTTCTCTTCCTCCTTCGCTACGAAGAGGCTTGAAAATGCATCGAAGATTTTTTTTGAAAAGGAAATAATGCATCAATTTTTGAGACCTTTTTGTTAAGTCACTTATATATTTATGTTGTGAAAAGATTATTAAGGAGATATTTAAAGATCCTTCTATATTGATAATATATATTTATATTATCACTTCAAATGATTGTTAACCTTTTGTGTCTGTTGTATGCTCACTCAGGATATTAATAAGGAAATTATTGAGAATGCTGTATAGTTCTAAACGAAATCATATTTATTCCTTTCCAATTCATATCCAAACATGGCAATGGGTTTTGAAAGATGTTGATGTGTCAAAGAAAAGAACGCGGGACAGTCTTTAATTTTACTACATTCAAGTTCTGATGAACAATGAAAAGGATATATATATAGAATCGATAATACCTTTGTAACTGTATTCCAACTTTTTTTCGGAGAGAAACTTTTACCAGACCAGTTTCATAATAATAATAATAATGTAGGTGGATAGGAGTAATGATTACATTATTAATGGCTTGAAGCATATAGAGCTCATGGAACTTACTTTCGTGTGATGATTCTGTAGCCCGTGCATAATATTTTCTCGACCATTGTTCGTTTTTACTATTTTTGTGCAAATCGCAAAACAAAATGTGTCAGCATAATATCTTTCTCACTGAAAATTGGTGGACTAATCAGATAATAATTGATGAAACAGCTTCAAAGTTCCTTTTTACAGGCTTTTATTGTAGAAACTTGTCAATTTGGACTAAAGGGTTTTTTATATTTAAATAGCCAGTGATCATGTAGCTTTACTTTTGGCTTGTCAATCATAAAAGTTGATCCTATAAATAAGGATGTACTTTTTAGGTTCACACGAAAAAAGAGCTAAAAGTGTAATTAATATAAAGCAATATTGAGTTTGAAGAATAATGCAAGAAAATATATATAGAACCACACAACAAATTTATTACAATTAGATTAGCCAACGTTTATCAGTTTGAACAAAATTAGGTCTTGATTTACTTTCAGTTTTGAAAATGCATCTGTCAATGTCAATATGTACATATTAACTCATTAACCAACTTTTGGTCCTGGGTGTCATCAAGTCTTTAAATGGCAGAGTAGAACTGCACTGCACGTTTTAATGTTATGTTTTAGAGTAGTTGAGTTTATTGCGACCCAACAAATTTGAATGCAAAAATTAGTGTAGGGCTAAAACAATTGAGGGAAAAGTTTAATGTTTTTACATGCGTTTTATTTATTCTTTCATCGGATTTACACAATTTGTATGACTGTTTGTTTTTTAGATGTATGAAACTACATATATCTTACCATCAACACACTTTTGTAAGAATAATTAAAAATCAATTTTTACTTAGATGCTATGTTCGTACTTAAATAAAAAAGAGGTGTGTAACGTATTTGTCTAAAGAATTTAAAGAATCAAAACGTTGAATGTTGAATAAAAATTTTAAATTTCATTCATGTCAGTAGTTCAGCTCAAAATCAGCATATTTTCATATTAACGTATAAAAAAGTTGAACAAATTATTCTACGCTAAAGTCAACAACTAATTTAAATGTTAAACAATATGCATTTCATGAAAATGCATCCTGAGATACATTTTCATTAATTCTAGTCGGTACATTACATATCTGGCAGGCACTCGTCTCATTTATCCATTTCTTTTAATGGTATACATATTTTATCCGCTTTTGGATATAAGATAACTTGACAATTTAAATACTTTCTCCCAACACATGACTAAGACTAAAAAACTCTAGTGTTAATCCATTGGCAGAATGTTCTCTCGACTAAAGTTCACATCAACTTCAAGTTCTTGGTAGTATTTCCAGCTACTTGTTGATTTGATGTGTTATACGCTATGAGAAGACAAAACTTAAAAAGGAACTTTGTTTGCAGTTAAATTCATGAAACCAACATTATTCCATTACATTGATATTTTTCTCATGGACCAGAATAGAAAAACGAGATTTGTTGGCAGTAAGATCACATATTTAATATATTATGACTTCATTGTAAAATTAAATATAATGCTTCGTTTCGAATTGTGTGCTGCGCTGGCATTTTGTTTTGACTTTCGACGGAAAAAGTTTACAGGATGAAAAGCAACAAGAAGATTCAGTTTTAGAGATGGCACAATTCCTAAAGTGATTTCGAATAGAGTTCATTCATGTAGTTAAAGAAAGTACAAAAGTTGAAGTAGTACAAAATCCGTGTGTGCAATTGTTCAATCATTTGCGATGATTAATAATTGGTCTTATATAATCGATTAGTTTAACCTAAAATCCATTCATTACATCAAATATTATTTTCGTGCTTCGACAATTTGGTCGTAAATTGCACGAAGGCTAAAGAAAAACTCGATTGCAAACTACCGATCCTCAACATGGCTGCTGAACATATATTTCCATTCGTCTCAGTCAGTGCCAAAATACCGTTGTCCAAAATGGTTGGGCGCGATCGGATGTACCTCCGAAGTCAAAATTTTCATCTGCAATTTCAATCGGACATTTCTCAAATATTTTTTCGATAGTGGTACAATGCATTTTCAAAAACTTTATTATAAAAATCTTACGCAAGGAAAAGCGCTTAAAACAGCGCGAACGGCGGTAGGTGTGCAAAACAAATTTGCCAAAATAATATTATCCTCCTGGACAAGGTGCTCCTTCAAAACGTTCACAGACTTGATCACCGTATTCCCTGTGGACATAATTGGGTACATAAGCAGGACTTTTCGGAATTGGATGTCATCCGGGAATCTGGCGTAGACGACATGAGCTTCATGAGTGTCCGCATCACTCTCAACCAGAATTTTCCCAATTCTGATGGAACGGCAGCAGTCCCTTAAGCCGGCTTCCATTGACTCGCCACTCCTAATTCACAGATAAAAATAGACTTTAAATAGTTAATTTCGGGGCTACCTTCGTAAGGTGCAAAATTTTCATATTTCCTCATACCTAACAATACTGACGCCGCAGTTTCCACGCTCATACTTCAGCCCATCGTAAGTTGATCCCGTTGGTGTGATTATCTCATGACGTCTGAACGGAAGCAGGTTCAAAGACTCTTCGATCACCAGACGAATCTGTAATTGCAAAATCCACATTTAAATTTTTTTTGCTTCAAAGAATTAAAAAGCTAGCTTCATTGCACTGAAATCATTTACCAAGCGATCAGCATAAAACTTGAAGTCACTCCTCGAAGTGTTTCTGTGAAAATGAACCGGATACAAATTAGCAATTTTTGTAGAAAAAACGAAAGACCTTAAAATTAAAATGATTAAGTGTAATTAAGCATACTTATCACGAATGATTGTTTGGAGTTCTCGAATCTGACAAGATACAGGTAAAATCTTAAAGTTTTGTCCAAACTCATTTTCCTTCGGTGTGTAAATCAGAGGGCCCGGAGGTGGAGTGGCAGCAACCCTTCTGGAAATGACAAAGGTTTGCTTCGAGGTAGGCGTCCCTGGACTCCCATCGGCATTTCTCTGCTTTGACGGAGAAGAGGGGGAATTTGGTGCGACTATTGGCGTCAGATTACCAAGCGTTGTGGGAATCCCATTTTTATCGGCGCTCTGATGTGAGGGCGCTGGCGAGGGTGAAGGTACTCCAGAATCTCCAGAAGTTGATGCCTGACAATTGTCAGTCTTATTCTGACCTGCTGGCTCGAGCTCAACCATGTTTCTTCCCACGAGTGAGGTATGATCGGTAACAGGTAACCTCATCAATGATAAGTCTCTCCAAGTCGAAAGTCGATTGAATTCTCTACCAATCTGCAAGAAAAAATTTACATATAAAAGTTTTAAACCGGAGAATCTGAGTTGAAGCCTACAAAAATGTGTCAACTAATAATTATTTTATTACCAACTTTTCTTTTTACATTTATAATTTGCTAAAATTCGAATATTTCTTCCCCTAACACGCACAAGATAAATATTTTAAAGACTACTCCTTATTTAAAGGTGTAGCATGTCGGCTTTGCATTACGCAACAAAAATATTTTTGTGCAGAATTAATGATCCATATCTTGATATCATCTTACAGGGCACCCAGTATGTCCGCTGGATGCTTTACCCATAACGGCTAACTCATAAACTCAGCATTCCGTCATCTCAATAACATGCCATGGATAATACGACGATTGAATCTTGAAATATTTACGCAGACTTAAAGATAAAGCAGATTTCTTGACTCACATACGTATGGATATTTGATTTCACTTCAGCTCTGATTACCGAACGAGATGTATTGCAGAAGAGAATATTAAAAGAAAAATGTGAGTGCTAATCAAAAAATAATAATCTTTTTTGCAGACACACCATGCTCTACCCACCCCCTTCTTACAGAATTGCACTTGGCAAAATTCTTGTGTATTACACAATCTTTTCCTTTGTAATAAAGTGTCACTTGAATACCATCACATCACTCGCTGATATTTAGATGACGTACAAGTCGGCTATTAACCTTTTTTAAATGTAATTTAATTGTTAAAGTTTAGAATTCACTTACATTTCCAAAGTCTTGGGGATGATAAATGAGTCAGGACAGGAGAATAAAAAGAGTTTCAAAAAATTCCATATAATTTGAGATCAGCAGCACACATTTCTCCTGAATCGCATCACATACTGCATTGCACACGAATGGGAACATGTGAAAATGTGAAGATTGTCTCTCGATCCGACTCGGACTCACGACGGCCCTGTCCCATAATATTATGTTCACTTTGACAAGGGTAATGCGATAGGGATAAATTCCCTGTTTTGCTGCTGACAAGCATTGAGTAAAAATTCTGTTAAGTATATCGCGGTCTTCCGTTCTTCTCTCATCTTAATTGGGTTGTCCAAATATAATAAAAATTGCATGATTTTCTCATAGATCAGAGAAACGAGATTTTCGGAATAGTTGAATTATCTGCATTTACATACTCATCGACCAGGTTCATTGTCAAATGCTAGGATGAGAATTTAGGTATATGTCATACCTACCTTTTTGACAATGACACGAGCATAAAAATTGTGACAAAATTAAAGTTTTTTCTCTAATACAAAATCAATTTCAGTTATTTGCAATAACTTTGAGCCAAATGCATAAGCCATTGATTATAGTAACTGACTGATTATGCAAATACGAAATAGAATTCTGCTCCCGTTAAAATTCCTTAAAGCCAATCTCTCTCTGGTCAAGCGAATTGAAACGTGATATCAGTCACCTTCCAGTGAGCCGAATGGAAGATTATTTTGATGAATATGACGACTACGAGTTGGAGGAAGTCGGTGGTGATGCGGTGCAGCAGCCATACGACAATTCGCCGTTTGGCCCTGACATCGCCGCAAAAACGGTTTATGAGCAGTGCATGGAGCCCACCATTCTCAGTGCCGTAGATCAAGTCATTTGGCTCATGTTCGCATGTCTCATATTTCGAATTTGCACTCAATTAGGTAAAACAAAGCAAGCAAGACATATACATGTCCATTATAACTATAACTTTAAACAAGATTACAAAAGTTAATTTCGAATTGTTTCCTTTTCCAGTAAAAATTCCTCGGGTAGTTGGCCATCTCATTTCCTTCACGTGTGGCATCAGCAGCCTATTTTCCATCGTCGGTCCTAACGCGCTTTACACAAGTATTCTGGCAATGGGAACGTATTGGTGCTTAGTCTTCTGCGCGAGAAAGTCATTTGCCAGTTACACATACCAAGTCATTTTTGGGAGCTTGTTAATTTATTTGGTCGGAAGGTAAGCCATCAAAAAAAGGAAGGGTAAACATAGAATCAAATTTGATATGAATGCCAGTTGTAAATTTTGTGAAAAAACTTAGAGAGTACTGCAGCAACCTTCTGCCAGAATCATGGGAGCAGGTCAGAGGAGTCCAAATGATTATCATCATGAAGACGCTGTCGGTATGCTATGAACTATGGAATGGCAGCAGGAAGGAAACACCGGCACTTTTGGACTATTTGGGATATCTCTTTTGTCCCGGGACTGTCATCTTTGGGCCGTGGATATCCTTTTCGGCATACACCAGATTGTTTGAAGGCCGTCGATGGGTAAGAATATACTTTAAAATGTTTTTCTAAGAAGTTTTTCGAAATATTTGAATAATGAATTGCGACATTTCTCAACTGCGTAAACAGGGTTTAGGATGGGCTTTGAAAGTATTTGCCACCGCAATAATCTCCATTTTATGCCTGGCATTCAGCTCATGCTGGGTTTACTGGCTATTTGCCGGGTTAAACTTGGGGTATTTATTAATACAGATTTGAGATATTATGTGTTATTTAATCACTTTGCATGGATTCTAACTTTTATTTTTCATTACTAATTAGCTGGATAATCGCTGTGCGAGATGCCATGTCCGTACGATTCAGTCATTACTTTGTCTGCTTCATGTCTGAAGTGACGGCGTCTCTAAGTGGCTTCTACTCTGAAGACGGAGTCTCCGTTGAAGTTACAAATCCTTGGCGGATCGAAGTGCCAAGGTCCCTCGTGGAAGTGGTAATCCACTGGAATATCTCCATGCATAGATGGCTCAGACATCGTGAGTTTTATACAGTTTTTTGCAACCAATACTGATATACATATGTACATATAACGTTATAAAGTTATTTATGTAATTTCAGATGTATTTCGTCCAACCAAAAACCTCGGCGCATTTAATTCAGTAATAATCACATTTCTCGTGAGCTCCATGCTGCACGGGATGAACTTTAACCTGACTATGGTTCTCCTCTCACTTGGGTTATATACTTACGTGGAATACACCCTGAGAGAAAAATTGGCCAGTATTTTCGACGCTTGCATTCGAAGCCGAAGCTGCCAAAAGTGCCAACACTCGCTCAAATCTACGCATCCGGCGGTGATTGTAGTTAACGTGGTCTTTGGACTGTGGGCGCTGTTCCACCTGGCCTATTTGGGAATCATGATGGACAAAAGTCACATGGAGGAAAGTGAGCCGAGCGAAGGACTTCGTGATTTCATCTCGAAGAGCTTGAAACGCTGGGATGATCTGGGGTACGCTAGTCACTGGGCTACTGTGCTCGTATTCATTGGAAATCTCGTGATTTAATTTAAAGCAGCTAACGTTCCAGAGAATGTCGCAAGATCTGCTAAAAGATCTGAAATTTTATTTAATAATGTACTCCAAGTTGTAACTTGACGGTTCTCGACTTCAAACATAAAAAGTATTGAATATTTTTAATTTCAAGGTTTTAGAAGTGTGATTTCAATTACAACCATGATTGACTGATGTTTTCCTTGAACTGTAATAATAATTTTTAATTAATGATAAACCGAAGAGACTTAAAGAACGCTCTTATGTTATCTACTTTTGCTCGCTCTGTTCGACTATAATTTATTGAGCAATAATGACTCTCTACTACCGTTTTGGCCAACTATTTAGTAAAAGTAAATTAAGGTACAAAGTTTCTATCTTTATATTTCTGTAGTATTATAACAAAATAATTTATTATATTAATTACAAAAGTACATTTAAGTAATGGAATAATCTTATTCATGCACTTGAGTCACAAAATAAAATACTTGTGTAATAAAAAATGCATACATATTAAAAAGGTTTCTATTTAACATCAAGGGATAATGAAACTTCTGATTCGATACGACTAGTTTTTGTAGTACACGGCAAACTACGACATGCATGCTTGGCAATGACTTTGAAAGTTAATTTCACTCTTCTGAACTGTACAATCCTTAGAGATTAGGAGATATTTTGCTCTTGCCATTTGACATGCTTTCATATGAACGAGAGATTCTTAAATGTACATACAAGAATCTGTCCATGATGGTAAATATAAGCCATTGCTTAAACTTTTGTCTTTACTCTCAACAAGTCTCAATGCCCTTTTTATACCGCTACTTGTTAACAGAAAGTCAGTATCAAGTAAGTGAATTTAGAAGTTGCAGATGTCCTCGTAGGTATTTGCATAAAAATCCGACTGATCTTGATTCTTGATTAAATTAAATACGAAAGAGTCACATACACTATCAATGCAATGGATGAATTTGTGCCTAGTATCAGAGTAGTGGGGCTTTGTTTGGAATATGAAGCATACGGGGAAAACTGAGACACTATCCTAGTCATATTAGTTTCATTCTTGTCTTCATGAAATAAAATTTGATGGAATAATAATTTAATCTTTCATTTGTCTTTAAAATGGGCGGCATTTCAAACAAGTTTTTATCTGCCGGCGCTACCTCGATGCTGACGGATGTTGGGAATCCAATTAAAATATTTTGCTGATTGGAAAATCATACGCTTGGCATTTAATCGTCAAATCAAGATATTTTTGTAATGCATAAAGTTGGATGAGTAAATGTTGTGCTGAGATTTTATGTGGAAATTAAGTGACAAGATTTTAGTAAAAGTAATGTTTTTTTTTTCTATATACGAGACGCTTTTTTATTTTTGTCATTTGAAATATCATTTTTCCTCTTCTCTCATAATAGCAGAAACCATTTTACACTTTCCATTTCATTTCAATATTTGCGATCACGGTACACGTACAATAATTTATCTAAAATTACAATCATTCGACTCGACGTATATAAGTTTTCTATTACATTTTATATTCCGTATATTACACAGTTTGCAAACATTCAGAGAGTTTCTTGCAATTGCCTACTTAAAATTCTACTCTACATTTTGAAGCACAATTAAATGACATTCTACCTGATATATTTCTCACATATATTTATATTTCTAAAATCGATAATTTACAATATACACTTTCAATGTATGCATATAAATCACTGTATAAAGATGAACACGTTTTAAAATACGTATAAATATTGATCAAAGTGTCATTAGCTGTAATGACATTTGTTACTCTCTTAGCCGATATATCAGAATGAACTAGTATTTACAGTAAGATCATTTTGCAAAAACATTTTCTTTTCGAGTTCGTACAATACAATTCACATTAAAAGTACCATATTTATATACCATTATACAGTTTAAATTTAACACAGATAAAATCATCTACACATTTTGATTATACTTTGCTACACAATAAATGACGGCAGAATGCAATAATTTTTTTCTTTTCGTTTTTTGTTCCCCAACAATTTCAAATTGCTTCCCCCAACAATGTGTAAATTTTTTTTCAAACTTGACCAATTTCATACATGTATGCTTACAATTTTATTTTCCTTCAGATTGTTTTTAAAATCGTGCATGATTTTATATATATTTTTTTATTATATGTTTCATATTTATTTATACGTAGTTTGCAATAATATATCTCGCGAATTTGCCTTCGTTTCGACCCGAACCAAACCGTAAATGAAATTGGCAAAGAGATAGCGATGATAATCAAGTATACCCGGTTTAACCCCGCACCATTTCATTGTAACGATTCTTGTTAACCTTTTTTTTTGTAAATTTCCAGTTTGTAAATCAAAAGCAGTTTGTGTAATATTGTACTGATGCCATCTTCCCCTCTGCATTATATATTGTAGTCACTGCTGCTTCTATGCATTACATTAATAATGTGGACATTGACAAAATAAATCTTTGAATCTTGTATATTATAGCGTCTTGTGTAGTATGAACGAAACTGAAATTCAACAATGAGCTATTACATATATTTAAGACAATTGTGTATGCATAAAAACAAATAACCACAAAAACAATTCAACAACAAGAACATTATGTAGATATATAATTGTACATACATTTAAATTAGAGCGCGTTGCACACTATTTATTAACTTCATTGTAAAAACCAAATATACCTGTATTATGTAGATGTCGAAACTCATTACTTAAATTAAGAGCTGAGAGGTACTCTATATGGAGCAAGGAGCTAAACCTTCTGACTTCAACAACTGAGCTGAAGGAACAAATTTTTATACTTTCACCGTATTTAAAAAATATCAAGGGAGAAAATCTGTTTACATGTATAGGTTAAACTGTATATCGTATAACTAATTACTATATATTATGTCCCTAAGCTGACTCCAACGTTCAAAAAAGCACACACGACCTGAGTATCACAACCTTCTCCCATTTTTCATCAAATGGCTAACTTACGATAATGATGTTGACTTTTTTGTATGAGTTTTGATTTTTGGTACCGTTTATAGTTCCTCACATCAAACATTATTTTTAGTCTGGGGATATCAACTATAGATATTTTAGAAGAAATGGTACTTTGATAAACTACATATAATATAATATATGCTCTATTTTAAATCCTAAAACCGTGGGATTAACGTTTTACACAAATAAAAACCCTGAATCAGTCTCGTAATAAAATGAGCTGATGCAACAATGAACAACATACACATAAATAGATTT